>QTSX02004432.1:136420-184551 GCA_014839935.2 Entomophthora muscae
AACCTTGTTGTAAATCCATCCTAAAAGAAACACAGAAAGAGATATAAGGCAGCAAAAATTAAAAAGAAAACTAAAGCAAAAAAAATAGAAGTAAAAGAAAAATAATTACCTGGACAAAGCCTGTTAGAAGCTGAAATAATGTAAGGTCTTTTCCAATAGGGTACAAGATTATATACTATACAATAAAAAGTGTTCAGGTTGAGATTTAACAAGTAAAGGAAAGTAGGTACTATTTGTAAAAGGACCTTTATGAGGCCTGCTAAAACTTATAGTTTACACAAAAAGGTGACATTAAATTCACTAAACCTAAAAAAATCATACTTTAAATTCAGAACCTGAATGTAAAAATGCAGGATTGTCAAATCCTTGATCCAAATTTCAAATCACTTTTGCGGGATAGCCTTTTTTAATTAAATTGATTTTTTTGAGTATTTATTTGAATATTTGAAAATGCGGGAACTCATAGACACTTTGCAAAGTTCAAGTCAAACTGCATATTTCCAATGGACAAAATGAATTAACTGGAATAAGATTTGTTGCATTCAAATCCATCAACAATTTCCATCAAATTTACTATGTTTTTTGGAATTGCAGGATTGTCAAAACCAAGAACCAAATTTCAAATCATTTTTGAATGCCACTAGTAAACTCAAATAATAATTGCAGGAACTGGAATCCAAATTAAATGTACAGTAAGTAACTAGGACAAATCAACCCAAATCAAGAAGCTCCACTCTGGATAAAATCAAATGAAAAATCCAATCTAAACACCCATGTTTAGACATGAAATTAAGTGAAATGAAAAATTATCTAAACTGGAAATGATGCAATATTCTGCACTTTAAATCACTAATATAGCAACCATAAACCCATATAATGATTTATGAGCTACTCTCCTGATGACCCAGAAATTTTTTTAAAGTTTTTGGCCCCCGGCGTAGCCGGGGGCCATAAACTAGAAAAAATATCAAGGAGAAGAGGAGAGGGGGGGAAGATAAATCATTAGTTTACTACACTATGTGTTATTCTGTATTGTTTCACTAAGGATACTTTATTATTAGCGTCTTCTGAAATCTACTGTAATCAAGCATCTAATTTAGCCGTCCTAAAATGGAATCGAGTGATTTTTTGAGAATCTGCCTATGATTCTAAAAGAATTACCACAAATCTCACTCTATATCCTTTAGCATCCTTTTTGAGACACCAATAAATTATATTTATTTCAAATTCCTTACAATTATAATTTGAAATTTGGGTTCTTGGATTTGACAATCCCGCAATTTCACATTCATTAATTTTTTACATGATGTCCATGATTCAATTGAAATACAGGAAATCTCAAATTGTACATTAGAATCCTGCATTTCTGATTCATGGATCCTGTATTTGTTTGCTGAGTTTTGTCTTTTGTTAGTTGAGTTATATGCTCAAGAGATTCAAAATTTGCCAATTTAAATAAACCAAAAAAAATCAAAATAAATGGTATATTTTATTAAATATTTTATTTTTGACTCAGTGAGTTGCCCGCAAAAGTGATTTGAAATTTGGACCAAGGATTTAACAATCCCGCATTTTTACGTTCAGGTTCTGAATTTACAGTATAAAATAATATGTTTAACAAAGATTTATTTGTAACTAAAGGAATGTCTACATCAGGATATTCCCAGTTGAAGTATTTTACAGAAATTAGAGAGGTTATCCCTCATATAAAATAATGATGACAACAAGTCAATTGCTTGTTGTTGGGCTATCTCTATTATACTTATCCTAGCTATTAAAACACTAGCAAATTTAGAAGAAATGGAGATCTTATCAGGCATGTATTTACTATAAATTTAAAAGTTAATTTCAAAATCTATGACTAAAAATAAAATTTTGAATTTTTAGGATTTAATATTGAGAAGTAAACTTAAAATATTGAAGAGAAAAAAACCTGTAGATAGTGATTTGGGGAAAACCCACTTAGCTTTTCAGCTTAAAAGCTTACTCTTCCAAGGCCTTTATTTATAGATAGAAAATCATGAACCTTGGAGAAGATCTGCAAGGTAAAACAAGGAGTTCTTGCCAGGTAGAACTGATGGTCCAGGGGAAAACACATGGTAGTTGGGAAGATGGTATTGGGAAACACAACCTAAAGATCTGCAACTGCAGTGGTTGGGGAAAGGTGTTTTGTTGTGTCAGCAACACCAGGAAAAGAAAAAAAACCTATTTAAAATAGGATTTATAATAAATTATAAAAGAAATGAGTAAGGGATGTGCAAAAGCAAAAGCAAACCTGAAATTGAACCCAAAGCAAAAAGAAAAACAAGGTAAGGATTTTGATTTTAAAAACTAATAATTTCTAAATCAAACTTAAATTTGAGTTTAAAAGTTATAGTTTTTATAAAGTCTAACCTTTGGGGCAGGGCACAACATGGCCAGCCTGCCCTTGTTTTGTCCAAGTTAGCTCATAATGCTAGGAAGAGACCAAAGTTGTAAATTCACTGCCCCCTTTGGCTTTATATCACATTATCTTTCCTTGCTGCACCAAGAAAAGCCCCAAAATACCAGCCAAGCCGCTTAATTCTTTAGGAGATTTGGTACACACTGTAGGAAAAAAATTGTATTGGCCTGCTCTGTAGATTTTCTGGGCTTTGTTGCTCCCCCTGGGAAGAAACACTAGTTAATTTGGACTACTTATTTGCTTTGTATTGCCCACTTTTGAAAAAGATCAGAAGTAGCTAATCAAGCAGTGCCACATTGAGTCTACAAAGTTAAATGATTTACAATTGTTTAAAGCAAACTATAGCCAATTACATGATACCTCAGAAATTAGATTGAAACCTTCCAGCTCCCCTGACTTGGGTCAGCAAAATTCCTCCTCTGGCTAATTGAATCTTGGCCAAGTGGTTATGTGTACCATCAATTTGCAACACTCCCTTCTTTACTCAGCAAGGAGACTTTCAGTCCCCTGCTTGTTGATTCTTTTACCACAAAAGTTTGGATCTTAATAGCTACAAAATTTTAATTTTTTCAAGCTTTGAACTCAGTATTTAGAGTCATCTTTTAATCTTTGAAAGTTTTAGTTATCTTCTTAAAAATTCTTACCTTCCCTTGGCCCCGTTCAAATCCACCAGTCTTCTCTAAACTCCTAGGAGAAGTCTTAGTGTATAGTTGTTGTTTTAAACCTATATTTTCTTCAAAACTCCAGTTTGAAACCAAAATTCAAGATAATAAGTCTTATAAAAACTTATGTTTATACTTTAATTCTCTTGATTTACTTGTTTTTGAACCTGTTCTTTATCAATTCAACTTTAAAGTCAACTGCAACTGCTCCCAAGGCCATCCAAGCCTCTTGTCTTGCCCCTGCTTGTGTTTTCTTCTGGCTACTCTATCCAAGCTAAATTTCATATCAATAAGACCCAAAAACCACCACTCTGAACTCCAAAATTTTTGAAGCTTAAAAAATGTTGCTCCCGGTTTTTTAAATTTGTTGTGTTTTCCCTGGCCCTGTTTTTGCTGCTTTTTTTGGTTGACCTCCCTAGACCTTTGGGGAAACCTTTTCTCTTCTGTGAAATTTGTGGGCAACAACCCCTCCAGTATATTTCACCTTCCAGCCACTCTTCTTGTCTCAAGGGAAGCGTTGGTTAAGAGTCTAACCTGAAATGACCTAGATTTGTACCCCTCTGATTCCGTCTTGCTTGCTCCCATTATCAAGAAGGCAACTTATTCTCCTACTCTCTAACTGGGGAGTGACAACTCCACACCTCTGCAAGTACCTGAGGTCCCACTCTTGCTCCTCATGTGCTCCTTAGTTGCTCACCAGGTTTTGTTAATGGGAATAAAAACTTACTCCCCTTAACTGTTCCCAGTGTATTTTCTTGGGTCCCCTTTTAGAGCAGCTGTTTTAGTGATTCAAGGGCAGTATCCTGGTGGTTTGTCTCATCAGGATGGGGATAAACTTAGTTAGTTTAGGCCCTCTCTCTCACAGAAGTAGCATTAGGGCAACACAGCAGGAGGCCTATCCTTGTTGGGGTGGTTTTGATAAAATCTTGCTTGACATCTTCTACAGATTAGTATTCTTACTGACTCTGTACAACTATCCTTCAACTTGAGTAGAGTAGTTGTTGACCTGGGCCACTTTCAGGGCTAGCTAGCCAGTATCTGGCTACTATTTTAAAGAGATGATTGTTTCAATTAATCAGAGCTACTCTAAAACAATAAGCTCAGGGCCTTTTTATCTTAGAGTGTTTGGCCTGACAGTCCAGTCCATGTTGAACTCTTCTAGACATAATGCAGATGATGGTCCTTATGATGGCCCTCCTGTTCTAGAATACAATTAAATTTTATAATAGTAATTTTTATGAGGTGCATATTGAAGTGGCTGTTGAGGTGGACTAATTAATTGCACAATATCTTCATGTTTCATTCATTAATTAGGAATATGGAATTTTTTATGCCAGGATATGATTTGATCATTGATCCACAGCTTTCGGCCTAGTTGAATGCATATTTTGTTGAAATCATTCCTAAGAGCAATTGACTGCTGGCTCACAATAAAGAGTTGAATTTTTTAATTAGTCAATATCCAGGAATTCTGACAGGGAGTAACCAAAGATGTTGCACATACCAACCTTTTAAAATCTAGATAAAAATGCAAATTAGTGGATTCTATTGTAAACTTTCTACTTTTTAGAACAAAAGGTGTATAATTAGACTCTTATTAATATGGCCTTGAAGCAATGTACTCTTAATTAATATATATAAAAGTGAGTCTTTCTGGATTTCTGTCTGGATTTAATGTTGCATTGAGTGGGCTCAAGCTGTAAGGGATTATACTGAATTGATTTTCTGTAAATTTAATTTTAAAAGTTAATGATCAAGCTAAAAGCTCAATTTGGCTCATCCTTAATTTAAATATCTTAACTGCATCTTTGAAAGTAATCAGGTTGGATTCAGTGGAGTGAAGTCTAAATTATAAAAGTGAGAATATAAGCCATTTGTAATATAATAAATATTCATTTAATTGTTTAATTTTCATATTGTGTTTAAAAAATGAAGAGTGGTTTATCTGTGTCAGAAAATCTGTGGACTGTGGTATTTTATTAACCACCAGATGATATCCTAAGTCTTCTAACATTAGGAAAGTACAGAGAACCTGTGACTTTGGCGTAACCTGCGCCCTGGAATACTTTGTTGCCTGAAGAAGTAGCAAGTCTGACTGGGCCCAAATAACAAGGGTTTAGGATATTTCTTCCTACTTCTTGATAAAGTTTATAGTTTTTATCTCTATATTTTAATATAGGAATTTATACTATATAAAATATTATGATCTTTTGATCTCCACTTAATTAGAATCAAACTAGGGAAAGGATTCAGAATATCAACTCTTTATTTGTAAGGATTAAAACTCCTTCCAGCCTAAGCATTATTATAGAACATGAAGTAAATACAGGGGATTCTAAGTTATTGGAACATATTCAAGAAGCCAAAATGTTGCCTCAACCTTGGTTGCCTCAAAATTTCACATTGGTCTTCATAAATAATGAAATCAAGATATTGGGAATGATAGATTGGGAAACTAATAAGCTAGACAAAGAACAACATCATAATAGCTTACAGATAATTAGTTACCTCTCAGGTTCAAACTCGGAATCTTTTTGCAATCATCTCTCTAAAAGAATTGATTAATCATTAATTAAGATCAGGTTAAGCTTACCTATCTATTTGAAAGAAAAAGCAGGTTCATTTACATCTTCAAAGCTTCCTAAACAAATGGGTTTAAGACCCAGCCACATTAACAACTGCCTAGTCAATAAAAGATTACCACATATAGAACCAACCAATAGCAATAGTCCAGAGGTAATGAGGAGCTACAAAAATCAAGTGACAATCAAGCCTCCACATGATGATGTAGATAACTTACCAGTCACAACACCAGTTTGCCTCAACAATTCCCAGACCACTTTGCATAGTACTCTACTTCTAATTCAACTAGAAGGTTTGGCTGCTGCAAGCTGCATTCTACAGTCTACTTGGAAGCAGCCAGATCAAAGTGACCAACCAGAGGATAACCACAGGTTAATTAATTCACCCAATTTACTTCTCACACTATTTCACATCCCCAAAGAAAATTCCAAGTATTTAGTGAGTAGTGTTGGGGCCTTTCCCAGTGCTCTAACAACTTCAATTTCTGAATTAATAAAATTGGGCTTCTATATTATTTACCTTGTTAAATTGGTTGTTCTAAATTTAACTGAATTCATATGAGGTGGAAGCAGAAATTCCTTCTGCTATTCTTCTGTCTCTCCTTTTGGCTCCCCCTTTCTGAATGTTGTCAGTTTGACTCAAATATCTGGGTTAAGGATGCCACTAAGACTTCAGCCTGTGACTATATTTATATTAAGCATCAGATTCTTCCTACTTGTGATAAGTCATCACCTCCTCCTTTGCCTCCCCTGTGATATGTCCTGGAGCACCTTGGTATGTACTGACTTATGTTTCAGTATATCATGGTTTGACTTATTTGCTCCTTTCTTGGGTTCTTATAAGTTGTGGGGTTATTTAGTGAACATAATGTTGATTGGGATTCCTGTAGTATCATATTTGGTTGGGTTTCATCCCACTGCACTTTTACATTACTTAGGGTCTCTCCTTCCTCAGGGGTGGATTCCTGACAGTTTTTTAGAGCCCATACTAGAGCACCCTTTGGGTGTTTCAGGGATATTACTACTCCAACCATTTTCTCCTCTATTCATCTCTCATCAATTGCCTAACTCTGGTAATTATAGCCACCATTCTCATTTTTACCATCTAAAAATCTTTTGGCCTCCTCTGCACTTCCTACAAGGAAGACGTGGTCAAACCAACCTCCAATTCCCAGGTTCAAAAGGTAATCCTAAACACCGTCTCCAATGTCACAGCTGATAATAATTCAAGCAACAAGATCCTGATGCTGTTGGCGTTCTCCAAGTCCTTGTTTGAAATCTCCCCCAACCAGTTTGCACAGATGCCCAAAAGGTCCACCATGTGGCAGAAAAGCTTATGGGTAAGGCCTGTGTATGGTACATCAAGGCAACTCTGCAAGGGGAAGACCTTCTTGGGGATTACACCCACTTCTGTTATTCTCTCTTAGCCATAGTCACTCCTGAACAAAACAAGGAGGAACTTTGCAATAAGATCTTCAGCTTGTATCAAAAGAAAAATGGCTGTTTAGGACCGCATTGATAAATTCTCCTGCTTGAAATAAGTCATAGGTATGTGAAATGATAAGGTTTGTTACTTATTCAAGAAGAAGCTATCTTTTGAACCTACAAATTTCCTCTCACATCACAAGCTGTCCAAAAATTTTGATACCTTAGTGAAGGAAGTGGAAAAATGGGCTACTAAGATAAAGAACTACCCTCACGGAATCAACCACTTTCTACCCACACTAAAGAGGGTCAGTAAGTTGTAGCCAAATCCATCACCAAACTCCCCAAAGGTTTGATTCCTAAGGAGTTAGGGGATGCCAACTTGCTCCTTCAGAGAAACTTTGATGTGCCAAGTTAGCTTTGTGAATGTACTGTGGAAGCAAAGGCCACAACACTAAAGACTGTCAAGCTCTCTCAAAGGTACAGTCCAGTTCTTCCAATATTCTTTCCAACATGGCAAAAAAAATTAGTCTGGGTCTTACGCTCTCTTTCCTATTAGTATACATACCACTGATTCTTTCCAAATGGATCAAGCCTTCCTGGATACAGGAGCCATGGGAAATTTTGTGAGTGCAAGTTTGGCTAAGACCCTTGGATTGGAAGATGGTCACCCATCTTGGGTAACCTTGGCAGACAAGACTAGAGTCAAGGTTGCAAGAATAGCCACACCTCTCAAAATTCAGGTTGGCTCCCATGTTTTTGAAGTCAAGGTGTTGTCTCTCTCTAACTTGGACTTCTCAATCATCCTGGGGGTTTCTTGGAAGTGATTGGTTGGCATAGTAACATATTGTACTTACATGACTTTGAGCACATCCCAAGATGATGTTGCAACTGAACCAATGTGGATTCAGTACTTGGAATTGGGTAAGACAACAGTCCAATAGAAAGGACAGAATAATAAGAACAAGGTATTGTTTATTGTAGAATATTGTGATTAATATACAATATGGGGAAATCCACAAGGCCACAAGGGGGTGGAATGGTGGGAAGTTCCATGTAAGGTTTGGAGCTGAGGAATAACTTGTGCGGGGATCAACAAGTCAAATTGGTAGCGCTCCTAATTAGGATGAAGTACCTGCCATTCAATATTGCCATCAGATTAGTTCATAATGTTAGATAGGTCAAGGAGCAGCTCATCAAGCGCCCCCTGTGTATTGTAAGATACATTGGCAGGAGAGGTTCAAAACTTGGTTGCAACACCCCCCTTTTCCCCCTGCTTGTTATCAGACACCAAGACCGGAGTCTGCAGAAGGTCTGGGAAGGTCTACACAAACAAATTTTGTGTGGGGATGGCGCAGCAGGGGCACAAGTAATCATGGTGAAGCTTCTTGGTGTTCCCTTGGGCATCTTCAAGTTGATAAGCGTGATTGTCATAGATGGCAGCTATCTTGAAGGGCCCCAGGTGGTTAGGTTCTAGTGTGGCTGAATTGGGATTGAGGGCATAAACAGGGTCACCTATGGTGTATCTTGCCTCAAGGTGTTTTGTGCCTCCCTCAATGCGCTTATGTCCTATGTCTTAAGCCTTGACACACCACTGACTCAAGGAAGGGGGGATTGCCAAGGGGAGTTTTCCAGAAACTGTGGATTATAGCTTTCCTTGCTCTATCCCTGTCAAGCCATCAGGGCTCCAAAGGCCAGGGCGCTGGGGCTGAACCCTGTGCCCCTGTTAACTCTTGCCTCCAAGATGAGTAGGGTAGTGGGCAGGTGTTCAGTCCACACAGTATTAGGATGTTCTTGTGAGAGTTTAGCAATCAGTTGGACCAACAAATCATTCAGACGTTTCACACATCCATTGGCTTGGTGTCAGGGCCCAAAGTGCCCTAGACAGTCAGCTGGCCTCTTTAGAGGTGATTAAACATGCAGCTTGGAAGCCCCCACAAAGCACTTTCCAGGGTAAAATTCCCCCCCTTTCAACTAACAAATGGCCCAGGATTTGAGAAGCACATTATCCTTGAATCCCTGGCATTGAGCCTGTTAACAAATCTGGGCCACCTACCTATCAGGAAATGGCACATTGGGAGCGCAATTGTTTGATCGCGCAATAAGGCAATCAATTCATTGCAGGAGCTAAAAATAACTGTAGCAACTCACCATGCTGCAAAATTAAAAGGGTTCATGTTATAGCAGCCAATGAGAGCTCACCCTCTTGGCCAAACACGCAAATTCCAGGTAAAATTGCAAATCCACCTCCAAATGATGCCATCAGTTCTCTGATGGCACAAAAGGCCATAGAATCATCAGTAAGTATAAGTAGTGAGGGGGAAAAGCCCTCCTCACTGTTGATATCTTAATAAAGCGAGTTTATGCCTAGAAATTATTATCTTATTGCAGGAATTATCTATTTTTGCTCAAATTTAATTATTCTCTTTGCATCTATTTGTGAATCCACTACTCAATACAAGCTTGCATACCCATATCCTCCTGGCCATGCTCCTGTTGTCCTTGCCAAACTGCCCTGCACCCTTGACCTGGAGTACTTCCATCCCCATCACCTGGATCTACCACTAGTAATGAAGGATATACTAACTGCTCCTCCTCTCCCTGACGCGCCTCCTGCCTAAGACTTTGGCAAACTGGGGTTCATCTACATAACAGTATTGGGGCTGGTCAACCAAGTTGTGTCCCATACTGGGAGTTGGCGCCCCCTAGCCACTGCTCTGAACTACCTGGTCCGCATAGCGCCTATTGTGTACATGGCCTTTCAGGCCCGGCCTGCCTCCCCTGTGGGAGTCCAGCCAGACTCTAGTATAGGCTGTGACACTTAGGGATGATAGGGTGTTGTGACTAGTTGTTGGAGGGCATTCTTGGCGCAATACACCTTCATGACATTCCCAACAAGCTCAGGCCCCCATCTGTGATGAGACGTTTGGGTTGCCCAAAGCAAGCCACAATCTCCTTGCTAATAAAGCAGGTGATGGTGGTGGCAGTGTGGTTGGTTGTTGCCCAGGCCACTGGCCAACAAGTGAAGTAGTCAATAGCAGTGATATTGTACTTCTTGCCCATTCTGTCTTTGCAGAGTGGCCCCACAATGTTGAGGGCCCACTGCTCAAAGGGTTCCATGGCCTTGATGGGCAGGACAGACTTAGGGGTGCAGGTTTGGACGTGTTCTTTTTGCACAAAATGCACGTTTTGAGGAGGTCTAGGATGTCTTGACGTATGCACAGCCACCAAACCTTTTGCTTCATAATCTAAAAGAGGTTACACCCTCTGATGTGACCCAGGGTTCAGTGGTAGTGCAATATTGTGTCCCCTTGTTGTGTGGTGGGAATGTAAGACGTCTTCTCACCTGTCTCTGCTTGGCGGCAGACGTTACCAGCATCAGTGGTGGACTGACTTTTGTTGTCCTTCAACTTGGAGATGGTGACCAAGTTAAGGCCCTTGTTGCAAGTTGCCTCAGGGCAGAGATAGATCATGGGCCAATCTGGGTCCAAGCCATTGTCCCCAGTGATGGATGCTACAAGAGTTGTGAAAGGGTGTCAGCTGTGACAAGTTCCTTCCCAGGCTTGTACTTGATGCGCAACTGGTAGGGGGATAGGCACTCAACCCATCCTGCTTGGCAGGGTGTCAAGTGGGACTGCAATTTGAAGTACTGGAGCAACTTGTGGTCTGTCAGAACGCAGGGTGGGAAGGTAGCACCTTCCAAGTAGTAGCGCCACTTCTCAATGCAGTGTACAATGGCTGCCAATTCTTTATCATGGATGGGGTAGCATTGTTCCAAGTCAGTAAGTTTCCTGGACTCATATGCCACGGGGAGAAAGATGTCATTGTCAGTTTCTACCCTTAGCACGCCTCCTATGGCCCTGTCAGAGGCATTGGTTTTGAGTTGTACTGTTGGTTTTGATTGGGGAACTGCAGTACTGGTGCTGTTGTGAGCCTTTGCTTCAACGTCTTGAAGGCTTGATCTCTGAAAAGAGTCCAGTGAAAGCGCTTTTTGATATTGAGGAGCTCAGTGAGAGGTGCAATTAGTTCCCTGCAATTGGGAATTAACTTGCATACATAGGCAATCATGCCCAAGAATGTCCGTACCTGGCCCACATCAGTGGGGGGCAGCATGCTGGTGATTGCCTTGATTTTGGCAGAGTTAGGCTTTATCCCTTGGGCAGAGATGGTGTGCCCAAGGAATAACAGCTCCAAATTGAGAAACTCACATTTGGAGAGTTTAGCTTTTAGCTGGTTTTTTCAAAGGGTATCAAGGACAGCACAGAGGTATTGAAGGTGTGTGGTTTGACCTTGACTGAAGACAATAATGTTGTCAAGGTACACCACCACACACTTCCAAATCAGTTCCTCAAAGGCTTTGTTCATCAACATGGCAAAGGTAGAGGGAGTATTGGTCATTCCAAAGTTCATGATGCAACACTCAAACAACCCATGGCGCATACAGAAGGAAGTTTTTGCCTTGTCCCCCAATGTAATGCGGCCCTGGTCATACCCTGCAGTGAGATTAATCTTGCTAAATACCTTTGCACCTGCAAGTGTATCAAACAGGCTGTCAATCAGCGGCAGGGGGTACTTTTTCTTAACTGTCACCTCATTTAGGCGCGGTAGTCTGTGACCAGGCAAAGAGACCTGTCCTTCTTAGCTACAAAGAAGACAGCTGCCCCATATGGAGAGAGAAAGGGGCAAGTGAAGCCCTTATTGAGCGCGTCCACAAGGTGCTGGCGGAGGGTTTCATCTTCCTTTGGTGTAAGAAAGTATAATGGTTGTGCTTTAGGTAACAATCCTTGAAGTTGTACAGCGTGCTGTATCTCCCAGGGAGGAGGTAATTGTTTAAGTGTCTCACTGAATACATCCTTGTACTCCTCAAGGAGTGCAGCAAGCGCTGGTGGTGAGGAGGTCAATGGAGGGACCGCGGATGATTAAGCACAGATAACTTTAACTGAGCATTGATTAAAGTCAAGTTTCCCCCCTTGAAAAAGTACAAGCCTGTCTCTGTTATTCTGACAAACACAGTATTGTGGAGTAACTTGCTCATCTCCAAAGGGTAGATCTGGAATCCCACCTCATTTCTATTGAGGGTGATGACAGAGGTATCCCAATTGATGTAGGGGCAGTTGTGCCAAAGCCATTTGAGGCCAGCAATTACGTTGTGGCTGAGCCCTGCCATGATTGGCCCAGAGAGCTTAACCTGGATGTTCCCCATTCTTACAGAGAAGGGTACCGTCTCATGGGTGATGGCAACTCTGCAGGAGTCAGCTACTTGTACTGCTTTGAACCTGCTGGGCACTTGGTCTAATTGTTGAGAGTCAGCAAACGCCTGGTCCACCATAGTGTGGTTGGTCCTGGTATCTACCAGTAATTTGTGGGTGTTCCCACAAAAACAGAAGGGATAAGACAAGTGTGTTTCTTTATTTGAGGATTGGCTTGCTTGCAATACGGGGTTGTCACTGTGAACCTGAAAGACATCCAGGGGTTTGACCATGTGAATGTTGTAGTCACAGGGGTTTTTTGCAAGCAGGGATTGAGAGGATGGGTCAGGTGGGGTTGCAAGGCCTCTTGTTGTTACAAACCCAGGCTTTTCCCTGATCCTCAATCTGCGCTAGCTGAAGCTCTCCCTTGAAGGGGCGTTTAGTCACATTATCCTGCTGACGGGGCTGGCAGCGGCCTACTTGATTGTAGCCATTGCCAGGTGTGGTACATGGTTGGGATGGAGCGTCACTGGTACGGCAGAAGCCCATTGAGGCCTGGTTATTAGCCTCCACAATGGCCTTATAGCAGTTGTCAATGGAGGTGCAGCAACCTACAAGGGACCCACTTACAGATATGGGGTTTTAACCCATTAATGATGAGAGTGAGTAGCATTGCATTTCCGTCAGTCACAGCTTTGGGGGGCAGCAAGAGCTTGTTGCCAGGCAGCAAGGTACTCAGGAACAGAACCAGTTTGTTTGATTGCTAGAAGGGGGGTTCCCAGGACAATAGGGGAGAAGGTTTTGCTATAGCAGGACTTGGCGGTTACTCGGAATGCCGCCCAGGTAACGTTGAGTTCCTGGCTGGCCCAGTTGGTGAACCACACAGCGGCAGGCCCTGTGAGGCAGCCAGACGCAGTGGCAACCCACATGGGCTCAGGGACCTGACAGATGAAAAGGCAGGTTTCAGTAGATTGGAGCTAACTGACAATGTTGGCCCCCTCTACGCCACCAGCGAAGGATTCTAGCTGAAGATTGAGCATGCGCTGGAACAGATCTGACTGGAGCGGGGTGACACTGGTGTCACACTGCCCGAGGCAGAGCCAATTGTACACACTGGGGAGAACTAGCTGGTATTGATAGATGATGTACCTGTTGGGGATGTCCCCCTTGGGGATTGGCAGGAAGTTCTCTTGTTAGGGAGTAGCCATACAGCCTGTACTCTGTCCTTTCTTGGGGGGATTTTGTTTTAGGTAGGTAATAAACCTACTGCTGCTACCACTGTTACAACTGAACCAATGAGGATTCAGTACTTGGAATTGGGGAAGACAACAGTCCAATAGAAAGGACAGAATAATAAGAACAAGGTATTGTTTATTGTAGAATATTGTGATTAATATACAATATGGGGAAATCCACAAGGCCACAAGGGGGTGGCATGGTGGGAAGTTCCATGTAAGGTTTGGAGCTGAGGAATAACTTGTGCGGGGATCAACAAGTCAAATTGGTAGCGCTCCTAATTAGGATAAAGTACCCACCATTTGATATTGCCATCAAATTAGTTCATAACGTTAGATACGACAGGGGGCGGCTCATTGAGCGCCTCCTGTGTATTGTAAGATATGTTGGCAGGAGAGGTTCAAAACTCATTTTCAACAATGAGAGTGTTTCTGAAATACCATTTTCTCATACATTGTCACCCCACACCTTCACCCAGGAAAATCTGCAAGCCATCCTGATGACACTGGAAGACTCCTTGGTTCTGGGAATTCCAAAGGAGTTTTCAGATTTGGCAGAAGCCTTTAATGAAGTATCTTGCTCCCTATTGCCTGAATGGTGTCAGTTAGACCTCTGTATAGACTTAATCCCAGGATCCACTCCTATGTTGAGTAAACTCTATCCAGTGAACTGGGCCCAAAGCATAGTGATGAAGGAATAGCTTGATGAGAACATTAAGAAAGGGTTCATACATGGGTCAAACTCTTTTTTCCTGTTGCCAATGTTCTTTATAGCCAAATCAGATGGAACTCTCCATCCAGTAGTTGATTTTTCCAAACTTAACGCCATCACCATAAATAATCATAATACTATTCCCTCTGCAGAGAATCTCACAGACAGATTGATAGGAACTAAGGTGTTCACTAAACTAGAGTTGAGAAATGCTTATAACCAGATTTTTATTGCAGAGGATCGCAAACAGAAGACTGCAGTCTATACACCTTTTGGTCTCTATGAGTACCTGGTTATGCCTTTTGGGTTGAGCAATTCCCCAGTAGCATTTTAAGGTCTTATGAATGGAATCTTGTTTCCCTTCTTAGATACCTGTGTAGTTATCTATCTGGACAACATTTAATCTTCTCCAAGGATCATTAAAGTCACACTCAGCATGTTTCCAGGTCTTGGAAGCTCTTATCAAGGCTAATCTCTTCTGTAAGCTAGAGAAGTGGGATTTTTATTCCTCCAAGTTTGAGTTTTTGGGCTACAGGATTTTAGAAGGTGGATTTGCTGCAGCTCTATCAAAGGTCCAAGCAGTCTTGGACTGGCCAGTTCCCACATCTCAGACTAAGTGTTGCAACTGAACCAATTAGAGTTCAGTATTTGATTGGGGAAGATAACAGTACAATAGAAAGGACAAAATGAATAGAATAAGATGTGATTTATTATAAAAAATTGCAGTTAATATACTATACAGGGAAAGCCATAAGGCCACAGGGGGTGACATAGTGGTGTGTTCCATGGAGGGTTCGAAGCCAAGGAATAACTTGTGCGGGAATTAGCAGGTCAAATTGGTAGCACTCCTAATTAGAAGAAAGTGCCTGAAGTTTGATGCTGCTATCAGATTGGTTTGTGTTATTAGATACATCAAGGGGTGGCTTGTTGAGTGCCATCTATGTATTGTAAGATATGTTGACAGGCAAGGCGGGAGAATTGGTTACAACATAAGTTACAACATAAGTTACACAGGTTCCTTGGGTTGGCCAATTTTTGCAAGGAGTTTATTAATGATTTTTCTTCTATTTTTCTACCTCTCACTACACTTACTTCTGATAAGGTCCCCTTTATTTAGAATGGTAAGGCTCAATAATCCTTTGATTCTCTCAAGAAGGCTTTCACTACTTCTCTGTTCCTTCTTTGTCCTGACCCTGAGAAGCATTGTTTTGGAAACTGATGCCTTGGATTAAGCTCTTGGGCAGTACTCTTCCAGCATGGGGAGGATAGAAAACTCCACCCTGTTGTGGTTTACTTGTACAAGCTCAAGGACCAGGAAAGGAGCTACCACTTCTATGAAAAGGAACTATATGCAATTGTTAAGCCTTGGAACATTTGCAGAGATATCTCAAAAGTAGTAAGTATTTCTTTCACATATGTACTTACCACAAGAATTTGTTATACTTCACCAAGGAACGCAAAGTCACTCCCTGTTTAGCTTACTGGGCTATCCATTTAGTGGCTTTTGACTTCAAGATAGAGTTCACCCTGGGTAAGCTAAACGTGATTGTGGATAAAATCAGTCAACAGGAATACATGTATGATCCTGATTGCACTTACCAACAGCATAATGAATGCATTGTCCTCAAGCCATCACAGTTTCTGAATCTCATTGGTCATTCCATCCTGTTCACTGACATTGACAAGGAAGTGTTAGCCAACCAGATGATGAACCCTCCTCAGAATACTGCCCAGTTGGAACAGGTGGATAATGTCTGGTACAGAAAGGATTCCTTATGGGTTTTTTCCAATAAGCTTAAGGATAAGATCATCAACTGCTTTTATAACCTTTCCATTTTGGGTCATGGAGGTGTAACCAAGACTCTGAAAGAATTTAAAGACATTACTAGTGGTCCTCAACAAAGAAAACAGTAATGAATTAAATTCATAAATGTGTGGACTGTTGTATGAATAAACCCCCTTCAAGAAACCTCAAGGCTCCTATGCCCACTTTCCTTACCTGAACACCCTTTGAGCTCCTTGTCAATAGACTTCATAGTGAAACTATCACCTAGCCAAGGAAATACTGGAATAATGGTGGAGGTGGACTGCTTAACTAAGTTTGCTATCTTTATTCCCTTTGAATAATGCTTCACAGAGGATGTTGCCTCCATGTTTCTGAGCCAGGTAGTGGCCCACCATGGGTTACCCAATGACATCATCTCATCCTGAGTCTCACAGTTCACATCTAAGTTCCAGTCTAATCTCATGAACAAACCGAGGGTAAATTTAAGCCTACCAACTTCATTTCATCCCCAGACAGATGGGCAAACAAAAAAGTGAATCAATGCTTAGAGCCATATCTGTGCAACTATGTAAACAGTAGTAAAAAATAGGTTCAAATACCTTCCCTTAGCTCAACTCTCTTACAATTCCAATTGTCAGGCTTCAATTGAAATGTTGCCCTTCAAAGCAAACTGTCAAGGGTCTGGATGTACAAGCATTCTGGCTAGTACCAACTTACTTGACATCCAGCCATTGCCCAATTTGGTTCCCTTCCAATATACCGTTTGACATACTGATAATGGTAACCAAGCAATATCACATGACAATCCAAGTATCCAGTGGCCCAAACCCATCCTGCACATGACCAACCCCTAGGTTTGATCCAACTAAATCTCTGCCACAGCCCAATCTATATAAGCCTAAACTATTATCTAATAAAAGATACTTCTCTTCTCTCCAAATTCCATATTTGAAGCTTCCACAAAAGGCGCTCCTTATCACTGGTAGCAGCTACAGTTTTTTGACCACATCAATGAAAGAGAAAATGACTGACCAAAACCTGTCAACCTTTGCTCACTTACTCACCCAGGCCACATCCTAGGAGACCTGGAAAACGTACTTCCACACCCACAACATTGACGAGAATATACCTAGTGAATGCACCGTATTTGAAGGTCTGGTCATGCCCAAAGCATGTGCCAAGATAATTCAATACAGTTGCTCTCTCTAACCACAAATAAACGTACAACCATCTATCACAGGCAAGGTTACCAACACCAAATACATTGGTATCAACAAGTTCTTTGATAAAAACAAGGAAAACATCATCAACTGGCTAGACCACTCAGCCGCTAAACTCTGCGCCAGCTGCATCCCCCATGAAAAATGGGTCCAGGAAGCCAGCAAGTGCCTGTATAAGGCCACAGCTAACTGGTTTACCACCTGGGTCAGCTCACAAACTGACAACCAGCTTGACAACTGGGAAGAGTTCAAAGCAGGCATCACACACAACTTGCGCATCACCAAATCCCTCCAAGACATTTCAATACAGCTCAGAAATCTTCCTCAGAAGACCACTGTCACAACTTACACCAATGAATTTGAAGAGATACATTGTAAGATCCAAAACCCAGTACAAGCTGAAAATGTTCACACAAAAGCCTCATTCATCAACAGAATGAAACCCTCAGTTACTGCCCTCATCTGTCCAGAGGCCAACACCTCCATGCCTGTGCTCATTGCAGAAACCAAGCACGCAGAAAAACGCACAAACATGGAATATGCTTCACGCAATGACAACCACTCCTCAAACACCAATGGCAGAGAAAACTCCAATGGCAACAAGCGCCAAAACACCAATCACAGCAACGTTAACTCCAATTGTAACAATGGCAATTGCAGCCAGAGCGCAAACCGCTCCCTCTCCAAGAAAGAGGACACCGCCAAAGTAAACAATGCTGAAACAGCAACCCACTATTAATCTGATCCCACATTCTATGACCTTGAAGGTCTCAAAATAGAGGAACAGGGAAAAGAGGAAGGGGAACAGGCTTAAGTGCCCCTGTCTCCCCCCAAGTTGACAAGAAATTGTACCAAGGCACGAACTTTGCTACCTGCATTCCCTGTGTCCTGCAGTCCTCCATTTTTATGAGCTTAAAAATTAAAGATTGCTCACAACTTCTTGTCTATCCATGCACTTAAAAATCACATACACATAGAGTCTTATTTGACTCTGGTGCACAACACACTATGGTTAGCAAACCTTATGTAACCAAGTACAAAATACCAGTTGTCAAATACAACTTCAAATACACCAGAATGGCAGATAAATCAAAGGTTTTACTTGAATGCAAAACAACTCCCTTCATAATTGACCTCCACGGCATACAAACGTCCATCAAAGGACTTGTCATGAACAACATAAACTACAAAATTGTAGCATACATGGACTGGTTCACCCAAGTGAACCCCAGTGTATGTTGGAAAACAAAACCCATGACCATCAAACGCAACAGAGTCAATTTTAATATCCTCAAAGAACCCAATGACCTCATTCTAAGAGACACAGTATTTTTCCAGGTCATAAACCAAGATGACTCAGAATGTCTAACTAAAAATAGTACCCTCCACATAATGAGGTACACTGAATTCAATAACATGCAAACAACAAAAATCCAATGCCCAGAACTTGTGGCACTCCTAAATGAATATGTGCATGTATTCAAAGAAGAACTCACAGAGTTACCTCCTGAACAAGAGGTCAAACATTGCATTGCTCTATGTAAAGCCATGTCTAAACCTGCACCCCTCTACATACTCTCTCTCATGGAGACCCAAACCCTCAAACACGCATTGAGGACAATCTATCAAAAGGATTCATTTGCCCATCTGAATCCCTGTGGGGGGCAGCAGTGTTCTTTGTAAAGAAAAGGAAGGCACTCTGCGTCTAGTAACTGACTACAGAGCACTAAATGTAAGCACAGTAAAAAATAAATATCCCCTACCACCCATAGAGGATCTTTTTGCAAGACTCTCAGGAGCCAAATTTTTCTCCAAAATTGATCTCATCTCAGGTTACAACCAAGTTGAAGTAAAGGAAAAGGACATACCAAAGACCACGTTCCGTATGCAATTTGGATCCTTTGAGTGTAGGGTAATGAACTTTGGGATGATCAACACTCCCGCATGTTTGTCACCACAATGAAACAAGCGCCAAATGGTCTTTCTATTACATTATGCTACCTTGAAAATATCATCATATTCTCAAAAACAAAAGAGGAACACCTCACACATGTCTGCAAGACACTTGATTGACTTGCAAAGCACAAACTTTATGCAGAACTAAGTAAGTGACAATTTATGGAAAAAGATCTCCTGTTCTTGGGGCACATTGTCTCTGACAGTGGTATCAAAGCAGACCCAGACAAATTAAAGCCATAAACAACATGCAACACTCCACCTCTGTTAAACAAGTTATATGCTTTCTTGGAATGGTAGCTTACCTAAGGAAATACATCAAAGACTGCAAAAAACTAACCACACCAATCAATGACTTAACCAAGGGTAATGCCAAAAAGAAATTCATCTGGACTCCAGAATGTGACAAGAATTTCCAATTATTTAAACAAGCTTTGATTGAAGCACCAAGCTTGCAATACCCTAATAACAACGGGTGCTACAAGTTCAAGTCAGATGCCAGTGACACCGCCATTGGCGCAGTCCTGCGCATCCGCCAGCCAGGGTAGCAAGACTTCCTGCCAGTATGTTATGGAAGTAGAAAACTAACCAGCACTGAGCAGAGGTACCCAATAAATAACAAGGAATTGCTAGCAATGTATCACACATGCAAGAAATAGAGATGTTACTTATAAGGACATTTAAACGTCCAAGTACTAACTGGCCATAAATCCTTAATCTATTTCAAAACTCAGAACACACTTGCACGGCAACAAGCCAAATGGATGTCCCTGCTAGAGCAGCTTAATTTGGACATCCAATACAAAAAGGAGGCAGAGCTGTTCAGGGCTGATGCTCTCTCTAGACTATGTCAGCCTAGAGAGGATCATCCTGACCACCTGTGCCCTGACTGGCCAAACCTATACAACACTGAGGATAAAACCAAAGGGAAAGACCCCTCAACACACCAACTAACCAATAATACATTAGTAAGGAACAAAAAGCATTTACATGTATAAATGGCACTGTATACCAAATCATTAACAAAAAACATGTCCCTTACATCCCACTTGCACAAAGAGTTGACACCATATTAAGACATCACTGCCTACTAGGACATACAAAGGCTAACAACCTATACCTCACATTAAAAGAGATAGTATGTTGGCCCAACCTCAAACAGGATATAGTTGATGTTCTGAAAAAGTGCACAGTGTGCAAGAAATACACCAGCACAAAGGCTCCCCAGCCAACGGTCAACCCAGTACTGGACCCTGAACCATTCAAGGTTTGGGGACTGGATGTAGTGGGCCCCTTCCCAGAAACAAAGACAAACCAAAATTTCTTAATTGTAGCTATCAACTTCACCACATGCTGGCCCATCTGCTGGGCAACAAAGGACCACAAAGCTGAAACCATAAACCAATTCATTAACAAAGCAATCATAGCCAACTACAGCACTCCAGACTATATCATAACTGATGGAGCAACAGAGTTATCAGGTCACATAGTAAACAATAACTTAAAATCTAAAAACATTAAACATTCCACAACCTCTCCATACAGGCCACAGGCCAACAGCAGAGTGGAACGCCTAAACGGCATCCTTATCAGGACTCTAGAGAAAATAATGGATGGCAAAGCCAAAGACACATGGCCACTATACATGAAACATGCATTACTAGTATCCTGGGTCCGCACCAATCAAGGGACAGGATATTCACATTTGAGCTAACCTATGGGTACAAACCAGAAATGATTACCCACAACAAGCAGCCATACATAAAGATCCCCCAGGGAAACCCCCGCAGTAGAACAAGCACCAAATCTACAACACATATGCCTCAAAGCTAAAATAGCAGAAATAAAAAGGCTCAAAACACATAAGGTAACCTCCACATAGAAACCACTTCCCATCAACTCCCCCGTCTGGGTTCTAGCTGGCAACAGAAAGAAACTAGACTCAGTACACAGGGGACCAGGAAGAATAATCAAGCACAGACAAGACCACAACACCTATCTAGTAAAATTCCAAGGTACCAAAACTCCAATTGTCAAGAAATATCACAGAACCTGTCTATGCCTTAGTAAAGGAGAACACTCAACCAGACTGGTTCCAACTATCAAACAGCTCCAGGAGCATCAGGTGGCAGCTGTTAAAACAAAGCCTCCTCCTGATGCACCAGAGTAACCCCTTAAGGGGGTGTTGAGGGTCTGGATGTACAAACATTTTGGCTACCGCCAACCTACTTGACATCCAGCCATCGCCCAATTTGGTGCCCTTCCAATATACCGTTTGACATACCAAGAATGGTAACCAAGCAATATCACATGGCAATCCAAGTATCCAGTGGCCCAAACCCATCCTGTAGATGACCAACCCCTAGGTTCAATACAACTAAATCTCTGCCACAGCCTAATCTATATAAGCCTAAACTATTATCCAATAAAAGATACTTCTCTTCTCTCCTAATTCCATATTTGAAGCTTCCCCAAAAGGCGCTCCTTATCAAAACTATGGATTTGAAATAGAAGAGTTCCCAGTCCCCAAAAGAGATAACCCTGCCTAAGTTGAATCAAATGCCAAAGGATGTCAGAAATTGTGCCATTAATGCTATTTTAATATGGCCTTCAAATAGTGATATGTGCAAAAATTTGGTCAGTTTCACTTTTGACTTTGGAAATTCCTTGCCTTTCATAAATGGGTTGATAGCAATGTCCACCCATTCTGAAATACCATACCTTCTATCAACTGATCAAGGTATGATTTAAACCCAACATGACCCCCTCTGCCACTCTGTCTACCTAATTAGTGATCATTGACCCTTGTCTACTATTTAAGTAGATTTAAATCTCCTAATAAAGACAAGTTTATCCATATTTCTGTTGGCTTTAATATTCTTCAAGATTTTTCCTTTTCTTTTTGCCAAAAGGAATTCCTCTTCTTTTATTTCAGGAAATTAAGGTATGTGTCCTTAATTTTGCCCTGAAGGCTAACCCAAGGCTAGCTTCAAACCTCAAATATTTTGTTATAAATGTTTTTTGCAGTGTGCTCTTGGATGTTGTTCCCAGAAGCCAAACATAACAGGATGTTAAAACTCTGCTGAGGATTGAATTGACTGACAGAGAGCTTGGTTATATAAAACTAAAAACAGCATAACTCTGTGGATACAAAGTCAATCTTTATGTACAATAGGTTTATTTAAAGCTACAGGTCAGCTTTATATTTTAATAGATTTTATAAAATCAAATTTTTTAAACCATTATGTATCTTAACTGAACTTAATAGTAAAACTCTACTTATTTAGATTTTTTTACTTGGATATGCAATTTTAATTTTAAATAAATATAATTGAAATTAATTTTAAGAAAGCATTTTAAATAGAAATTTAATGAAACATATGATGAGTCATCCCAGCCTAAAAGTGCAATGGAATATATTGAATTGCATTTTTAAATTCAACTTTGTATCTGTCCTTGGAAGAGGCAACCACCTAGTCATCCATTAAGAACTAAGGCGTAGCTGGCTACAAATCCAGACCCGTCTACATTGAATTTCTCGATATGTTCCAGTTGCTTCAATATACAGTGGGTACAACACGTTAAATCTTTTGCTCAGGTGGTCTGACAAACGCCTTCCTGGGGAGATAAACAATTTGATTGGTCTAATTTTGGGGCATTTGGATTGATTTCAAGGCTGATTAGGCTTATAATATCGATGCAAGCAGCAAACATTTTGCCTTGAAGCCTTTTAGATCTAAAATATCAATGCAGCCCAAATTATCCTGCCTATAATTGCTGCCAAAAGTTGACCCGCCAGGTTCACCCTTGAAGCTGACAACTTTTAAAAAAACTGGGATTTGTCTGCCAAGCAGTATGTCCCAACCGGGATCGACCTTTAATCCTTGATTGGTTCGGTGATTTACATGTTAGAAGGGTAAAGGGTAAATAAAGTTAAGGTTTACAATGGCAGGGCAAATGTTTGGATTCTAGAGGAAAGTGGCACTCCCATTGGTGACATGCTATTTTTAGGACACCTATTGGCCACACCTCCACCAAGTGGCAGGGTATTTTAAATTTAATACAGATTTCCAATAGCAGAATACTAGCTTAGCAATTGGATGCTTTAAATTCATTGGCTTAGGGTGGAGAATTATGTGATACACTCTTATTGTTCAGAATACGCTTGGATTAACTTGGGCCTTATTGAAAATAGATTGTTTACTTTTGTTTTAATAAATTATATTTCATTTTGTATGGCTTTATACATCCACAACATAGCTAGGCTTACCTTTTGCTGGGATTTGTGATAAAAACGAATTTGGGATTTACAATGACAATGCTAATATTTGGATTTTGAGGAAAATGGCACTTCCATTGCTGACATGCTATTTTTAGGGCCCCTATTGGCCGCACCTCCACCAAGTGGCTGGGTATTTAAATTTAATTCGTATTTCCAATAGGAGAATACTAGTCCAGAATTAATGCTTTAAAACTATTGGTGTAGGGCGGCGAATTATGTGATACACTCACATTGTTCAGGAATACGCTTGCATGGGCTTGGGCCACACTGGAAAATTGTGCCAAGGTGAAGTAGAGTAAAAGCTTGTCGTAGTCAATCAAATGGGGAATGTATACTCAAATTAGGATGACATTACCATTAAGGGGCAGAAGTGTGCATTGACTCTGAAATGGTAACCTTTGAAGAGAGAATATGGAAAGGTACACCAGATGATAATGCAGGATACAAGAGGAATACTTTAACTTGGCTCAAGGTCAGAGAATCATCTACATAGATGGTTCACACTCAATTTTTACAGATTTGAGAAATCATTTCATAAGAAGGAGGAAGATTCCCAGGAGATTACAATGGTGAGAATGTAGAGTCTAATAATCTGGTTAATTGCACATGAATTGACATTTATGGAATAAGTAAATCCTGATGTTACAGTAGAAAATCAAATGGAAGGGAAGTACGCCCTCGTAAAACCAGAAATCAGCAAAGAACCACAGCCAAACCCTTGAAAGAAATAGATAATTTAAATGTTGTCATTGACAAAAAATGGGTCAAAGCTGGGGTCTCTCGAATAGCCCTGGAAAATCTGGACTTGCCATATTTTTGCCCAAATAATTATGACAAGAAAATCACATATTATACATTATTTGGTGATGGAAGCACTTGACCCTCTGGTTGCTAGAATTTTGTGAATTATGACAACATTGACTCAAATTCCAATGCAGGACTTCCAACTGCTAAAAATATTCTCACCAGCCAATCAGATGCCGCAGAATCCCCTCCTGCCTCATCCTGAACTCCCTTAAGACTTCCCCATTCCCCCTCTAGAAACTTGTTTCTAGATAGCTTAATTTCCCACAAAATAAAAGAAAGTTTCTCAAAATGATGGCTCATTTGGGGCTGTTTGCCCCTATCCTCAAAAATTAGCCCCTGTGGCCATCAAGGTTGCCATAGATTTCATAGCCGCCACCTGGCCCGCTCTTTACATGTTAACACTGCCTAATTCTCTCTCAAATTTACCCCTACAAATCACTTGCCTATTAACAATTTCCATCTCAATATTTTGTTACACCACCATTGGATCCAAGATGTTGAAACTGTCCCCTTAATTTGGTCTCCTGCTTGTCAAGCAACTTAAAATTTGTTTGTTACATCCTCACTGTTTATCCTTGAATCATGCTGCGTACCACTTTGCTCTAACACATGAGGCAAGATATCCAATGTGAAGAAAATATTAAGCTACTACTGTAGTTTGTTGGGAATGGTGTTAGATAAGGCTTTTGGGTACATCTTGATGAGTGACCTCCTTATAAACGATATTTACTCAGTTTAAAAATACCGCTAATGGTGGTCCAGTAAACTGTTACATGAATTCCTTGGAGGTCAGGATTTGAAAATCACATAGTGGTTTTTGGGAAAATTGAGTGTGTGGCATCCATACCCTGCTTGGGCTCAATTTTTTGTGCCACCACTCACTTGTGATTGATTGTTAGATTTAAATCTACAATTTTTGCAAGTGGACTGGCTTGGTGACAGGCTTCCCCAAGTGTCAGTATTTTTTCCTGGTCACACACAGGAAAACTATGTCTGTGACATAATAAAAAAGAAAGATGGTTCACATCAAGTTGTGATGTACTAAAGAAGACTTAACTCCATCACCAAGAATGATAGTTATCCCCTCCCTAGAATCAATTACACATTGAGATTACTTGGTGGAGCTCAATATTTCTCTGTCATGAACTTGGTTAGCAACTATTAGCAAATTGACCTCTTGCCAGAAGATCATGAGAAATGTGCATTTATCTCAAGTGAAAGGTTGTTTGAACCCAGTTGAATACTGCAAGGATTATGTAACACTCCTGTAAATTTTCAGAAAGCTATCAAAAATCTACTTGGTGATTTGAATATGACCTGTGTGCTAGCATATCTCAATTATAAGACCGTATTTTCTCATACTTTTAACCAACACATCAAACATTTAAAGGCTACTTTCCAACAACTACATGAGGCAGAACTTAAATTGAGACCTTCTAAGAGCTTCTTTAAGGAAGTAATGTAGTTTCTAGGTCATCAAATCTCTTGAGAAGAAACTGCACACTAAACAACAAGATTGATGCCATCCAAAAGATTTCCACTCCTGTCACTATAAGGGATGTTCAGATTTTTCTTGGTGTGATTAGATATTATTACCATTTTATTTCACATTTTGCTTAATTGTGTCATGATACCAGGAGTACCGTGGGGCTTCAGCAGGTGAGGAGGAGTCAAAGCAGGTACTGGCATGGCCCACCAGATGATGAGACCTAACTTTACCAGGTAGGAAAGGGCCTTCTCAGCCACAGCCCAAGGTCCAGCCGCTGGCAAGGCAGAGTCAATCAATCCCGTGAGAGCAAGGTAAAGCACTCCTAGGAATTGACTACTCTGGCCAGAGGCATCAGAAGTGGGGGGGGTTGAGATGGTTGGTTTGGGTGTTGGGGCGGTTCCATGGGGACCAAGTAGGCGGCAGGATTGTTTTACTTCCTGTTGAAGATCACAGGGTAGATGGTGATTGCTTTGCTGTCTTGGACAATTTGGTAGGGTTTCTTGGGAGCGTTTGGGCGGGTGTACCACTGCAAGTCTTCCAATGTTCAGGGTTTGTGGTCAGGATTGGCAGGATACTCAGTGAAATGCACAGGGCCAAATGGAGCGTTGGGTGGGCGGTAGTAGTCAAAGGCTTTGGTTTTATCAACTGGAGTCTGACTATCTATCCCAGTAGAGGGGTACTGACGCTTAGGTGTATGCAGATGGAAGAGTATCAAAAATAGGTATGGAAACAGATTGGTGAACCAAAGGTTCATAACAACTTTATTTGGTAAGGATGATGATACAGAACTTTTTCAAGTGCTTCTGATTTATATACTTACTCACATGCAGGTGCCTCTGGGTATTCTTCTGATGCTATCTGTGTGGCAAGGCTTGGTATTTCAGGTTTTGCTATTTGGTTGGCTGCTTCATGGTTATTTTTGGGGGTTTTGTGAACAGTTGTTTGGCTTTTTGATGGTCCATCTTGGCTTGGCTGGTCATTGATTTTGGCAGGTTTGGCTTCTGGGGTTTTGGGGTTTTTTTCCAATTTGATCATCATTTTTGGACTGGCTTGACTGGCTCTCTTGAGCCCAAAGAACTGGATTAAAAAGGGGTCCCCATTTGGGGACCCCAAATTACTTAATGAAGGATGGGCTTGGTCTGGGTTTACTGGGAAGCTAAAAATAGCCTGCCCAGGCCCAGCCAAACCCACCAAGGCTTAGTGTAGCTTTTGGGGCCCAAATCAGGCCCCTCAGCTGCCACCAGGGCAGAAATGGTTCCCGCACCTGGATTTGCTTCAAAAAGCAAAAATCCAGGTGCAGGCGAATCCCCCTGCCCGCTAGCCCCGCCTGGTGGCTAGGAGTGGGTTTGATTCCCGCCCAGGGCTTTGAAACTGTTACTTTTGTAAAAAATTGGCAAAACCTTTAATCTACTTGTTACATAAGAAGGTACATTTTCAATGGAACAAAGAACAGAATTATGATTTCAAAGCCCTACAACATGCTTTAGCCACTTCCCCTTTCTTAGCCCATCCAGATTTTTTGCAAACTTTTCTCTTATTAAACAATGTCAGTGACATTGTCATAGATGCTATTCTATCTCAGAAATATTGTCAAGGGGAAGATCATCCTGTAACTTATCACAGAAAAACTCTTTCCAAGGCCAAAATGAATTACTCATAACTGAAAGAGAATGTCTTGTATTTTTACTAGCTGTAAAAAAACTGCCCCCATCTGTAAAGAACTTCTGCCCCTATCTGTATAACTCACTTCACTATAATTACTGATCATTCTTGTCTACAATGGATATAAAACATGAAGGATCTTGACAGAGACTTGCTCAATGGGCTTTAAAAACCCCAAATATATCACATCACTATTCTTCAACATGTTGGGGTTTTACATCAAAATGCTGATGGGCTGTCTCAATTACCTGTGGTCACAAGCTTGTTTGCTGAAAAAAACAAGATCTTTGATCTATCTGGACAACTTGAGTTATGGACTTCTGAGTCTTTATCTATTCAAGAACAGTTGAAAGAAATTTCCCTTGATCCTAAATTGAAGACAGCCTTGTTTATAAGAAAAAAGTATTTCAGTAGTGACTCTATGTTCAACCATCAGCCAGGAGAAATTTACTATGGAAGGTCATATCTAAATAGGTCATGGAGAAGTGAAAAAGACGTGGTAATTGCTGAAAAGTTGATGTTACTGGGAAGTAATGTTACAGATAGTACAACAAACTTTATATAATTTTCTAGTGTTCATGTCAGAGATCCAGATATATGGGAGCTTCTCTCCAATGTGATTGAGAAGAGCTCCCAATTTGAATTTAAATAAGGTGTGGTTCTTGTCAGAGATTCAGTCTTGGGCAGCTGGCCCACTGTTTCCAGGGGTAACTTGAGCTGGGGTTTTGCGGGCAGGGCCCATCACAAGAGAGGAGCTAACTTTAGAAGGTAGGAAGCAGACTTCCCCACCCAAGACCACGGGCCAGCAGCCGGTACAATGGTGTCCACCACCCCTGTGAGGGTGATGTACACTATTCCAAAAAGCTTGCTGATATGATTGGTTGTAGGTTCAGGTGAAGAGGCTGGCATTGGTTTGGGTGTTACAGGCAGTTCCATATAGATATTGTAGGCTAGGAGATAATTGAATTTTCCTCTAAATAGTTTGGGGGTGGAGAATATCCACAGGCCTTGGAAGTTGTATCTAATAGAGGATTAGATGCAGGCTAGCAAGTCAAGTTTGAGGATTTTCTCTGGTATATAATCCTTATATTTGGGCTTCAAGGGATAATCAGTGAAGTGAACAGGCCCAAAGGGTGCACCATATGGATGGAAAACTGCCGGTGGTGGGGAAGGAGAGCCGGGAGATCTCAACCTGAATTGATAGACGGCAAATACAAAATATGACAATAGCTGTAAGAGCCAAAGTAACATAACCTTTATTTAAAAATGGCAATAAGGTTCAAGCGCAGAATCTATAGGCATATATAGCATTATGCCTCCAAACTTAGTATTTTCTATCAGGGCTTTATCAAAATATTGGGAAAAGTGCAGGCGGGCAGCCAGAGGGCCTGGGTGTGGGAGCGGCAAAATGGCACCTTGTCTGGGTGTTCTCTCATTGGTCAGAATGTCCAATTTAGTCACTCAAAATTCTTAATTCTTTGTTGTGGTCACGGGGTTGGGCCCAAAGCCCAGGTTTATCTTAGGCAGTAGGGTTTGATTGGTTACTTGAGAGGACTTCAAACTCATGAAATTCACAGAGGTGCCATCTCTGCTTCCATTAGGCGATTTGAGAGGCTCCTCTTTGGGTGCCACCATGGTTGAGCTGGTGCAGGTATTCTGGCTTTGGGACTTAGCGGGAGCCTCAGCTTGCAGGGGCTTGATCCCAAAAAAAAACACAGGCAAGCGGGCCCTTGGTCCATGGGCCCAGCGGCCTGCAGGAATGTAGGTTCAGGGTTTGAATCCCACCCTTAGGCCCAGGTTCCCCAGGGTAATGAATTGTCGATCCTGACATAATCCCCTTCTTTCCCTGAGGGCCCTCTCTTCTGGTCCGTTTTGTTCAGATAGAGTTGGACAGCTTCTTGGGCATTAGCTAGGTTGTTCAGTGGTTCCCATGTACTTTCTTCTAGCAGGTATCCTTTCCATTTGACGTAGTACTTGGGTTTCTGGTAGTGGATCCTGTCACCATGTATTTATTCAACTTTGTATTCTTCAGTGCAGCCTATTTGGAGGGGCAGGGGGTTTGTCTTAAGCCGTTGTTGTGAGAGCAAGTTCCCATCCTTTTTAAACAACAGATATCGGTGAAATACGTCGTGAATCTTACAGGAGGGGGGTAGGTCTAGCTTATAAGCAACTTCTCCAATTAGTTTGGTGATCTTGTGAGGGACACTTCTTCTGTGAGCTTGCTTTGCTACAGGGCACATGTAGGGGCACATTGTGAGAGTCCAGGTATATTTCATCCCCAACTTGCAAGGGTTGTCCTGGTGTTTGTTTTTGGTTGGCAAAGGCTTTGTAGGTTTGCACTGCGCTGTTCAGGTTGGTCAAGCATGTTTTTTGTGTATTGTGGATCTGCTCAACCCAGGTTTGTCCAGTGGTGTTAGTTTCTTTCTTGCCAATCTTGGGATCCCAGGTGGGGTCAAAACCGTAGTTGGCTTTGAACAGAGACATCCCAGTGGAGGTGTGGTCTTTATATTGTATGTAAACTGGGCCATGGGAATCATGTTGGCCCAATTGTCCTGGTCAGCGTTGGCATAGCATTGGAGGTATTGTTCTAGGATCTGGTTCACTCTTTTGGTTTGGCTGTCTGTCTGTGGATGGTAGGAGTTAGATACACACCGCTTGATTCCCAAGTCTTTCATCACCTGTGTCCAGTACTTTGACGTGAATCGGGGTCCTCTGTCTGTGATGATTTCCTTGGGTGTTCCGTGTTGAGTGAGGATGCGGTCATGGAAGCGTTGGGCTGTCTCTGCTGCCATGCAATTAGTGGTGGTTGGTACAAATTATGCCATCTTAGTGAAGTGGTCTACCATGACCAGGATTGTGTTGAAGGAGAGGTACAGGGGCAATTTGACAATATAGTCCATGGAAACGGATCTCCAGGGTCTAGTGGGTATATCCAAGGGTCTTAGAAGTCCTTCATGTTTGTTTCTGCAGGGTTTGGTTTGTCCACAGGTTTCACATCCTTTCAGGTATGTGCTTACTTCTTGGTCCATCTTTGGCCAGGCAAAATTCCTTCTAATGCTCTGGAGGGTCTTGAGTCTCCCTGGGTGTCCGGCCATCTCAGAATTGTGATAATCTCTCAAGATGCTGGTCCTGATACTTTCTTCTGGCACAAAGATTCTGTTGTGCAGAATTAGTGTTGTTCCCTTCAATGAGTAGCCTTTTTGGTAATAAGAGCTATCCAAGGATTTTGAAAGGTTGGCAATCATGGTTTTGGCGAATTTGTCAAGTGGTTGGGCCTTCAGTACTTCTGGTTTGCTGGCCCTGATCTTCATCAATCCCAGGTGGATGCCTAGGCTGGTGGGGTTGAGGAGTACATGGGTGTTGTGGTCCTTGGTCTCAGCTGTGGTGAGAATCATATCTGCTATTCTACTCAGGGCGTCAGGTACCATGTTCACCTTTCTGGGTTTGTAGTTGATGGTCAAGGTGTAGTTGGCCAGTTCTAAGGCCCATCTGGCCTGCCTTTGGTTCAGCTGTCTGGATTTAAAGAAATAAACCAGGTTCTTGTGGTCTGTCAGGACCTTTACTGGGTATTCAGCGCCACATAGATATTGGCGCCAATGTTTCAGGATCTTCATTATGGCTAGCATCTCCTTGTCATATATTGGGTAGTTTCCTTCCGCAGGCAGCATCTTCTTGGGGTAATGTGCTACATGATGTAGCATACCATCCCCTCCTTCCTGAAGAAGGATCCCATCCACCGTGAAGTTGGATGTGTTGGTTTCCAGCACAAATGGCTTGGAGGGGCTGGGCATGGCCAGGACAGGGGCAGAGGTGAAGGCAAGTTTCAGGGTTTCAAAGGCGGTGTTGCATTCCGGAGTCCAGGCAAAGGCAACCTTGTCAGATCACAGGCGGGTCAGGGGCAGAGTAATGTGAGAAATTTTTTAGATGAAATCCCTGCAATAATTTTCCAGGCCCAAAAAGCTTCTCACATCTTTTCTGCATTTGGGGGTTGGCCAGAAGGTCACAGCGTCCACTTTGTCCTGGGCCATTGTAAACCCTCCAGTTTTCACTATGTATCCTAGGAATTACACTTCTGGTTGAAAGAACTCACACTTCTTGAGCTTTTTGTGTAAATTGGCTTGGGAGAGTTTTTTCAGGATTAGATCTAGGTGGAGTAAGTGCTCTTTTTGGGTTCTGCTATAGATGAGGATGTTGTTGAGGTAGGCCACACAGAACTGGTTGAGGTATTCACCCAAGCTGTGTCTATCATGCGCTGGAAGGTGCTAGGGGCGTTGCATAGTCCAAATGGCATCACCAGGTATTTGTAGAGTCCATACCTGGTCTTGAACGCTGTTTTGTATTTGTTGCCCTCTTTGATTTGAATTTAGTTGAACACATCTCTAAGGTCAATCTTGGAGTACACCTGGGCGCCTGTCAGCACATTGCACAAGTTGTCAGCGTTAGATATGGGGTAGCAATTCTTTACAGTTATCATGTTTAATTTCTGATAATTAACGCACAGGCACATGCCACTGTCTTTCTTGCCCACAAACAGCATTGGTGACAAACAAGGGCTCTTGGACATGCGGATGAAGCCTTTCTTAGTCATGTCTTTGATATATGCCTTGAGAGCCAGCTGCTCCTTGTGGTTGCAGCTATAGATAGGTCCATGTTTGGGTTTGGTGCCAGGCAGGAGGTCAATAGCATGATCATACTTGGTGTGTTTGGGGAGACTGGTGGCTGCCTCTTTGCTGAGTACATGGGTCCATTTTCCTAGGGAAGCAGGGAGGACGCCCACGCTTGGTTCAATCTGTATGGTCATGAACCTTTGGGTGGGTTCCTTGGGATTTGTGCAAAAGAGAACAGTGTTGCGGGTACCCTTATCACCTAAGGTGATGTTCTGTTCTTGGTAGTTGAGGATGAGGCCATGCCTGTCTGACCAGGAGTCCCTAAGAATGAGGGGGTGTGGTAGGCCTTTCAACAAGTTGAGAGATGATGGGTATGTGTTGTTTCCTATTACCAAGGATAGTTCTTGTTCATATTTGTATCCCATATCCTTGGTGATGTTTCCCAAGATGATCTGCAAACAATTCTCAGAGGCAGACAGGCCTAGTTCTTGGGCTAAGTCAGCGTCAATGAAACTCTCATATGCTCCAGTGTCAATGAATGCCTTTGGTTTTCAGATTGTTCCTCCAAAACAAACAGATATTAGGATGAACTTGTAAGACTGTGAAGAAGCATTTATTTGGGCCAAAGAGACAGGAGCAGGGTTTTTCTTAAGGCAGGCTCTGGTCAAGTGCCCTGCTTCATGGCAGTAGAAACAGAGTCCTTCTCTGTAGTGTCTTTGAAGTTCCTCAGGGGACATCCCCCCTCTATTAGGTGTGGCGGCTCAGGTTTGGCGGGTCTAGGAGGGCCCAGCATTCTCTTGATTCATTCTGAGGCCCTTGCATAAGGGGACCAGGTCTTCCAAGCCAAGGGTGGGAGGGTGGTGCTTGAATAAGTCCTTCATGGCTGGTTTCAATCCCTTTTGGAAGATGATGGCTGACAATGTGTCCTCAAGTTGAGTGTGGTTCTTCAGTTTAAGGAATTTTTCAATGTATGCCTGAATGGGTCAGGAGTCTTGGCGGATTTATAGCAAGGAGTTCAGAGCATAGTATCTGGTATTGCAATCCTCCCCAGTTGCCATTAACTCAGCTTCAAACTTAGCATAGTCCAAACAGAATTCTACATCTTCTGCTGTGGCTTTGCCAAACCAGTCTAGAGTGTCTCCAGAGAGCATGTAGGTGACCCCCAGCACCTTCTTAGTGTTGCTGGCATGGGAGGGGACATTGGTCTGGAAATGCAAGCAGAGGACTGGCATGGCGCGTTGGGCTTCCTCGAGTGTGAGCTTCCCCATCTGGGGCATCTCAACCTTGGTGAGGGATTGGTTCACAATTACATTTTGCAATTGGGAGGAGGGCTTGTTGGTATTGGTAGCAGTGGTGTCAGTTCTTTTTATATTGTTTGGGTTTGCATTCTTCCACATGGAAGAGATCAGGTTCATGGTCATATTATAGGTGTAATAAGTGATTATCAATAACAAAAGCATACAAGATGACCCAAGAAATAACAACATCTTGGGGCTCAGGGTACCAGGTTTTAAAAAGATTTCCATAATGTCAGGGATCCAGTCTTGGGCGGCTGGCCCGCCGTTTCCGGGGGTAACTTGGGCCAGGGTTTTTGCAGGCAGGGCCCACCACAAGAGAGGAGCTAACTTTAGAAGGTAGGAAGCAGACATCCCCACCCAAGACCACGGGCTGGTGGCCAGTACAATGGTGTCCACCACCCCTGTGAGGGTGATGTACACTATTCCAAAAAGCTTGCTGATATGATTGGTTGTAAGTTCAGGTGAAGAGGCTGGCATTGGTTTGGGTGTTACAGGCAGTTCCATATAGATATTGTAGGCTAGGAGATAATTGAATTTTCCTCTAAATAGTTTGGGGGTGGAGAATATCCACAGGCCTTGGCAGTTGTATCTAATAGAGGATTAGATGCAGGCTAGCAAGTCAAGTTTGAGGATTTTCTCTGGTATATAATCCTTATATTTGGGCTTCAAGGGATAATCAGTGAAGTGAACAGGCCCAAAGGGTGCACCATATGGATGGAAAACTGCCGGTGGTGGGGAAGGAGAGCCGGGAGATCTCAACCTGAATTGATAGACGGCAAATACAAAATATGGCAATAGCTGTAAGAGCCAAAGTAACATAACCTTTATTTAAAAATGGTAATAAGGTTCAAGTGCAGAATCTATAGGCATATATAGCATTCTGCCTCCAAACTTAGTATTTTCTATCAGGGCTTTATCAAAATATTGGGAAAAGTGCAGGCGGGCAGCCAGAGGGCCCAGGTGTGGGAGCGGCAAAATGGCACCTTGTCTGGGTGTTCTCTCATTGGTCAGAATATCCAATTTAGTCCCTCAATTTTCTTGATTCTTTGCTGTGGTCACAGGGTTGGGCCCAAAGCCTGGGTTTATCTTTGGCAGTAGGGTTTGATTGGTTACTTGAGAGGACTTCAAACTCATGAAATTCACAGAGGTGCCATCTCTGCTTCCATTAGGCGATTTGAGAGGCTCCTCTTTGGGCGCCACCATGGTTGAGCTGGTGCAGGTATTCTGGCTTTGGGACTTAGCGGAAGCCTCAGCTTGCAGGGGCTTGATCCCAAAAAAACACAGGCAAGCGGGCCCTTGGTCCATGGGCCCAGCGGCCTGCAGGAATGTAGGTTCAGGGTTCAAATCCCACCCTTGGGCACAGGTTTCCCAGGGTAATGAATTGTCAATCCTGACATTTCTGGCTGGAATCTCAATCATTAATACATGGAATAGATGTCCTAGCAATCTGAATCTCCCCAAAAAGGGAGTGGAGTGGTTTAATAGGTAATAAGTGCTGGTATAGTCCAGGAATAACCGTGGTTCCTAGGGGTGGATAATATGAGAGAAGAGGGAAGTTTCAACATATGGAGCATGGTAGCGGCGTGGACCAAAGCAATACCAAATGGAATTTTCATATTTATCAGTAGAGGTCAGATCTAGAGTCTTGAGTTCATATTAGCCTGGTTTTATCCTAAAAACACACACACAATCTATACTAGGAGGAGGGGTTTTATGTTATTAGAGAATATCACTTTTTTTTACTAATCAGTTAAAATTTGAAAATATAGAATTTATGGTGAATGTTGAAAGGAATAAAATTTCTGGGGAAATTTGCTTAGGAAAGAGATTTCAGCTTATATACTGAAGGGGGAGTGGAAGAGGAATATTGTGTTTACCCTTATATCATGAAATTTTTGGGGGTAAATTTTTGATATACAGGACTTCAGCAAGCTGCATTCTGAAAAACAAGAAGATTGGCGCTTTAATTAACTTACAGGGTGTATTTGGGATTTCCTTATGTGACGACAACTTTTTTTCCTGGATGAGAAGTAGTCCAATGGCTTGGCTGTCTTTCTAGGTTTTATTGGGTGCCTGGATTCCCTGGCCATTGATTGGCATTTAATTAGCATTTTTTATAATGCTGATTTGCTAAACTTGTTGTTTGAGTGGTTTCAGATCCATTGATTAATGATAATTTATCATTAACATTGTCCTTGCTGTTGTTGTTGTACAGAGCTGCATTGGGTTGTTTATTATAAATTTTATATTGGTTGGGGTAGTTTTGCATTTGGTTTTCATATTTTAACTCATATCAAATATGTGTTCATTTTTTTGATTTCAAATGATTTCACTCATAATAGTAGCAATGAATTTCAATTCAAATTCAAAGAAAATCCACATTTATAATGCAGAATTGTTATTAAGTTTTTTAATAATATTGACATCATGGTTACCATTTATTTTGTGAAAAGAAAGAATTTTGTTTAAATTCAAAACCTGCACTGGTCCCCAATCAAGATTCAAATATAACATCCCATCTCCTTCCTCCCTTTTCTACATAGTCAGCATTGATCTAATAAGACCATTCCCCACAATGGTAGGAGGGCACAAGTATATCCTAATTGCTGTAGATCATCTGACCAAATTGGTAGAGGCCTCTTTTTCTTCCAGTGATTCAGTTAAATCAGTTGTTTTGTTCCTACTTTAATATGTGTTTTCTTGTCATGGGAGCCCTAATGAATTTTTTTTCTAATAATGGCCTAAACTTCACGTCTAAGGTGGTAGTAGAACTTATTAATATGTTTGACACTTAACAAACCTTTGCAGCTCCCTATCACCCTGCTACTAATGAAGCAGTAGAACAAGCTAATAGCACCCTAGTTTTGATATTATAGAAGATGATTTCTTCTGATTCCTTACACCTGCCCCATCATCCAAATAGTGTCTTACTAGCTTACCAAATCAGCTACTTTTGCATTATAAATAGTCTGCCTTTTAATCTTTGTATTGATGCATCCCTATTTTACTAACCAGCCTAGCTCATATTATCTCATTATATGGTTATAACTCTCCTGAATTAGTAATGAGATTACCACCTAATGAATTGTTTCAACTACAAGCAGATGCTGCTAATACTTTAGTAACCACAACCAACAATAAATCTACAGTTGGAAATAAGAGTAAACTCAAACTGCCTAATTATCCTCTTGGAATCTGTAAGGTTTGAGGCTACAGGGAAAATTATTATAGACTAAGGCCTTCAATCCCAGAATATTTATATTGATCAAATTTAGGAAGGTAGGTAAAGATTGTAGTAATAACTGGACTAAAGCTCCTAACAGCTTATAAGAACTAAATTAAGGACTAAGAAAAATAATTAAACCTATGAAGATAAAATAAACTCTAGTCTTAATGGCAGAAGACTGGTTAAAAACTCTATTTCTAGGTCACAGTATTGGTCAACACCAACTGGGTGTAAAGACCCAACAATCGGGAGAGTATTTTATCTAAGTAAGGGAGAAAGTTGGTGACTTGGAACCCTGTGAGCGCTGTCACAATTGGATAGACTGTCATTATCCATCAAAAGACCTTGTTGTGTATGTTATATTGTCCAAAATTACCGGCAAAATACGTGAGTAAGTAGTATATACAGGTGTATATGGCTACAGACTGAGTGGAGTGGGGCAAAACTAGCGTGGACCAGGAGTACTGATCAAAGGAGTTGAGCTGCGCCAGCTCCTTGTAAAAGTACTCACTGGAGGGATTGTTAAATGGTCCATGTGGTTGATTATATTGGTGCCCCCAATCCCTAGGCATGCTGTGAGAACAGCTGAGAAGATAAGATGGTTCATCTTCTGGTCCTGGGGAAGTGCAGACAAAGCTTAGTGTCTTTTAACTTCTTATAGGGTGAAGTTTTTATAGATTTATGTGATACCAATGAGAGGTAATTTCACTCAATTATAGCACAAACTACCATCAAGTGTTTGATCTTTATTATATACTATCATCCTTGATGGGGCATGAATAGTTAAAAACAATGGAAAGGAAGCCCCAAACACTTGGTGTTGTCTGGAATTCCCTTTTGGAGGGGAATTGAAAAGGATGTACAGGCAATGAATTGTTACTTCTGGGCTTGCATTGGTTTGGTGCCTTATTGGATGCTTTCATGCATCCAAATTCAATTTCTGCAGTTAATGCAGGAATTGTTGGGCTGGGCAGCTTGTCAGCCCCTTCCAAATTTGGGCAGCAGTTCCCTCTTTTGGGGTTTGAGGAAATTGCCTTTTTGGGTTTCCCAATCTGGCAATTTCCCCTCCAGCGGGAGTGGACAATCCCACTGTGAGGGATACACTATCCCCCTCTGGCAGGCTGGGTGGGTGGCTGGCTGGCAGGAGCAGGTGGGCAGGGGCTGGTGGTGGGTGTGCGCGGGCAAGCCGCCAGGCTGGGAGTGCAGGCTAGGGACGCCAGGCAGGTGGCGCGCAGCCTGCAGCCAGGCTATAAAAACCAAACTTAAAATTAAAAGATTTTTTAATTTCTTTTTGTTGCTCCTCCCGTTTTGCAGCAGTTTCCCCAATTAGGGTTAACTGCTACCATTTTTTTCTTTGTCCTGTGGGATCCATTGTGGCCAAAATGCTGTTTCCTACAGGGTTGATGTCAGGAATATTCCTTATACTGGAGGGTTAAATCTATTTACTATCAAGGTTTGAGTATCACTAAAAAATTTACCTAACTGATGATAAAAGTGGTTAAAGGAAATCATAAAATAGAGGCTAAGATTCAAGAAGGGAAATGTAAAAAGGAAGATTCTAGGAAGAGAACTAAAGCCACAGAACCTAACAGGTACTTTTTGAAGTGGAAGTCAAACAATCTCAACTTAAGTTGTTATTGCTGAAACTCAAGCTCTTTTTATTGTAGCATGGGCTTTGAGGTAAAGTGAGGTTTTCAAAATATTAACCAAACATGGCTAATCCTTGATAAAGAATAGTTCAGTGGTAAGAAGATTGTGGGGGTGGTGCACAGGAATAAAAGTACTGATTTTAACTAAAAGTAGTTAAAGAAGCTGGTGATGAAAGCAAGCAAAGAGTGGGTGACACACTCAAGAGCAAACAAAATAGCAAGAAGGAGAAGCAAAGACTGATACAGAATCCAAACAACAAGCATTGAGAAGAAACAAGGTAATTAAAATCTTTGACATTGATTACTCAAACCAAAGAGAGCTCAAGGTTCTGGGTTCAGACCCTGCTTATACAAAAGTAAGCTTAAGATATTTAACTAACTACTTTTAACATAGATAGTGTGGACCCAAAGTGTAAAGGAAAATAGGGTAAGTGCATAGAAAAAGAAGGAATTGCATTTAACTGCAGATAATGCAAGATTGGAATGTTTGCAATATAAGGAATAACACAGAATTTTAGAAATGTTAAGTAATGTACTCAATTTAGCAGCTAAAAAAGTGAGTTCTGTTAGAAGCACTGTGCTTTTTTATCATCATTGGACTGGTAGAAGAAGTCCTAAGCTATCCACTAATTGGTCTGGTCCTTATAAGGTTATTCATTTTTGATATCAAGAATATTCCATAATCTCTGAGCAAACTGACATAGTATTAAATTGAGTACATGGAAGATTTCTTCAAGCTTATTCACCCCACACCAAGAGCTTAAGGGGCATCATCATAGATTCAATACGCTCCAAGTCTTTGGACAAACCTCTTGACTCTACAAATAATTTGAAATCATCTTCCAATACTGAGCCAAACAAACTGAGCTTCCCTTGGTCTAGAATTACAGATAAAATTGTTTCTTCCAAAACCATTTCATCAAATTTAGATCCACTTTCAAACAATACAAAGGCACTTGATTCCTTAAAGGTGCCAACCTCTCCTATCTAAGCTGCAGAAATATTGTGGATACTCCAAAGTATTCTTTAAAATAAAAAAAACACTCAAGGGTACAAATAGCTAACACTTTTATTATCAATAAAATTATCATTATCTTACTCTGAGTGACTTCTCTTGAGTGTGATTCTTTTTGATTTTAAGTATATTAACCTCAATTTAAAAGCTATTCACCAACACTAAACTCAGTCTAGTAGATTTTGTGTTTAGGTTGTGACCATTGTTATGACATTAGCAAACAATAGAAGTTGTCTTTTACAGCTTTATCAACATTTCAGCTCTTTCAAAGAGCTGGCTTAATATTATTTGAAGGCATCTCTTTCTCACTACATTGTGCAATTATCCAACAATACTCAATGTTGAAGTTTGCTTCAAAGTTCTTGGTGGTGTCTTGGGCAGCCTGTACCAAACTTGTACATTGACTTATTTGTCCAAATTTCCCTTAAAAAAGCTTTTTTAAAATCAATTCTAATATCAGTGTTTAAATATACTTATTGTTGTTCAAAACTAGTTACTATATCCTTTCTAACTTAGCTTGATGATGTTAAATTATATGGAAATTTGTTTAATTACTCTCATCATGTCATGAATGACATTTCAACACTTGTATTGAAAACCTGGGAACTGAAATCTGAGTCTCAGGGAAAGCCTTATGTTGACCAGAGTAGACAGGAAACCTCCCAACTGCCAGTTGGGTCAAACCCTGGACCACCAGAGATAGCTGACCCCAACCAGGAGGAACAGTAATCTGCCAACCTGCCAAGTGTCAATACTGGAGGTTTGAAATCAGCATTAGAGACCCTGGAATTATTCCCCAACCCTCCAAAGACTACTTGAGTCACACAAAATGGACAGAAACCTGCCAACTTAATAAATTTAAAACCCAAGTTGACAAGTTACTCTGAGACCTGCCAGTCTCCCAAGGACAACTCCCCAAATGGTCACCATATTGCTGCCAATCTTGCGCCACCAAAGATCCAGACTTATGCAGAGGTTGTAGCTTGCCTTAAGGAGATTAAAACAAAACCTACTGCTAACTCTGCCAATGACCACCAGCAGCTTCCAGTTGTCTGTCCAGAATAGGTAGTACAATTGAATTACTCAGGTGATGTGGTGAACAGTAGTGGTGGAACAAAGCATTGTTACTTCTGTTCATCAGAGCAGGCGCAACCTGGATCTGCTGCCCTCAAGACCCTAAGCCAAGATCCATGCCCTGCAAGTGCCTTTTCTGCAAACCTGAACCCTGCAAAAATGAAGAAGCAAAAACCCATGGTATAAAAGCCCTGGCGGTATGGTGATGACCATATCATCATTTTCAAAAAATAAAGTTTTATGAACCTTTGGTTTGAACAAATCTTACCTTATCTAGTCTTAGTGATCTTCTATCTTAACTCCAGGCAAGTAGACCATCAGGCAACCACCCCCTCTGGAGACCAACCTGCCAACCCTCCTCAGGCACTATACCGTCCTCCAGGAGCCCCCTTTGGACCTTTTAGTAAATTACGCCATTAATGCCATTTCAATATGGCCTTTGAATATTGATATGTTCAAAGATTTAGTTGGTTTGACTTTTAATTTTGGGAATTCCTTGCCTTCTGCAAATGGGTCTGGTTCAATTTCTACCCATTCCAGAAAATCATACCTATCCTTGACTGATCCTGGTATGACCTCATCCCAACGTGACCCCCTCTGCCACTCTGTCTACCTAATGAGTGATCATCCAACCTTGTCTACTATATAAGTAGAATCAATTCTCCTAATAAAGACAAGTTTATCCACATTTGCGTTGGCTTTAATATTCTTCAAGCTTTTTCCTTTCCTTTTTAAAAAAAGGAATTTCACATCTTGTATTCCAGGAAATTAAGGTGCATGCCCTTAATTTTGCCCTGAAGGCTAACTCAAGGCTAGCTTTGAACCTCAAATCTTTGTTATAAAGATCTCCCGCCGTGTCCTCCTGGATGACATCCCCTGGAGCCAAACACAACAAAATGGTGCTCACTACAGGGGCTGCAAGACCCTTTGTTACCCTGTTTCCCTGTGCCTTCTCTGGTCCTTATTCCTTTGTTTCTGAAGTACCTGAACAACCTAAAGTTTCTAGTCCTCCTCTAGAAGAAGACATCACTGATGCCCCCTCAACTCCCATGGTACTGGTGCTGTCTCTTGGGCCTGTGTGGGCCCCCTTCCAGCTTTCTCTCTTAATTACAAGCAAGCTTGTGCTGCCGCCCACTCTCTCCTTCACTCAGGCACTGTGACAATGCACACTATCCCTGGTCTCTGTCCCAGGTACGCTTCCAAAGACCTGTACTCCTTCCTATTGGACTTTGGTCTCCCCTCAGTGCTGATGGAGTCTATGGATACTATTAGTGTGATGGTCAACCAGTTTATCTAACCCGCCCTGGTTCATCATCAACTTGCATTAAGATCCCAGAACCAGCTCCTAAATGCTGTAGCCACTGCTGTCTCAAACAACTATGCTCAAAATATGGCATATCAAGAATGGTCCCACAGTCTCTTTGCGTGTATTTTGGACAACCAGTGTGACTTGCTGGCATCCCAAAAGTACCTAACCTCATCACTGAATTCCATTTGCTCCTTGCTCCCTGGATATATCAAGAACCAACTGTGTGAATTAGAAGAGCACCAAGCAACATGATATGACCAAATTGAGACCTCTCTTCTAAAGCATTGTCAGGACTTTAAGGACTTTGGTTACCAAACTCAACCAGTTTTTAGAGCATGTTAATTCCCAGCTTGAATTGGTTGGGGCTCATGTCAATACCTGGGGCCGTCACCTACAACAACAATATGGACTAGATAAGGCTGCATTAGGCAACACTCTGTATCAAGTACAAAATTATGTGGATGATAGAGTAGCGTCCATTGAGGTGACACCTCCCACTTGCCCTATTGAGGTCCCATCTGACTTTGAAGCCAAGGTATGGAAAGCCATAGCAGAGCTCAAGGCTACCACTTAGCGTCAATCTTCTGTTCAAAACCCTCCCTCAGTTGAACCTATGCCCAACCCTTGCATTTTTTTGCTCACTGATCAAGTAGCTACCTTGCAAGGATAAAATGAGTACTTAAGCAATGCCTCTCTAATCCTGATGACTTGTCCTCTGAGTCTAAAGGTGAAGAGTAAAATGAAGTCACTAGTACTCCTGCTCATGGCAATCATGGTTATTGTCCTGGCTTGGAAGGCCAACCCTGGGGTCAACTGTGCTCTTGCCCTGGATCAACTGGCAGAAGTGACACATTATGTTGCTGATAGGCAGGACACATTGGAGAGAGAGGTGCAAAACCTCTCTTGTTTGACCAATACAATGAATGGGCAGGTTATTCCTTTGGTTGCTCAGACCACTTCCCTGACCACTTGCCTCAATGGGATTTCTGGCACTTTATTGGTGCAACAGATTAAGATTGATGAATTTGGAGATGCTACCGCTACTGCTAGAGATGTTAGTGGATAGAATAGCTCTACCTTGGATACCCTAGAAGAAAGTCTTTGGATCCTCTGGGCTAGAAAGCCTGCTGCTGAATCTGAGTTTGAGGTCAATCCACACATTAACGTCCTCAACCCAGGTGACATCAGCCAGTCTACCTCCTTGTCTATTGACCCCAATTATAAGCCTTCTTTCAACCAGACATTTGTCCCTAAAACCTCTACCATTGCTGCCTTTCTGACAATTTACAAGACTGCAATGTTTAGGGTCACCAATGAACTCAAGAAGGAACATACTCTTACCTGCCTGCATCTCATGTGCCAAGAAGTTGTGGTCCCCAAACTCCCTTCTGATGTCACTTGGGAGGACATAAAGCAACTCCTAATTGAAGAATTTGGAGGAGATCTCAGCCTGGAAGTCAAAAAAGATGTGTTTATGCATATCACATTTAAACCCAAAGAAACTTTGGCTGATTTTGCCAATTGTTTCTACATTGAAGGGCAACAGTTAATCACCAGTAGGCAGCTAACTCCCTGGGAAGCGTACACGGCATGTTCAAACACTTTGAAGGTGAACCAACCCCTATGTCTACACTTCAAGGCCCACAAGGCTTCCCTTACTTCAATGAAGAGTATCAATACCCTCCTTCAGGACATGCACTTGACCCATGGGGGTACTGTTGTACGTGAAAATAAGGCCAACACTGCAGGAACCACCTCCTGTACCCCGCGTATTATGACCCTGGGCTCAAGTGGGCAGTTTAAGAGACAAGGATGCCACAACTGCGGACAAATAGGACATCACTCACATTCCTGCACCAACCCTTGGGTATAGGGTTGTGATCCAAAAGAGCAGGCGGGAAAAGAGAAGTCAGCTTAGAGGCAGAGACGCTCTCTGCTGACCAATCTCCCCTGTCTCCTCCTGATCCCCCTTCTGACAAGGAATCTTCCCCCTTGGCTGGCCCAACTATCCTTCACTTATTCCATAACCTCTCCAGTGATTCTAAACCCAAAGATTCTGACTGCAATGAGTCAGATGATTATGGATACTCTGTGCTGGCAGTCCTAGAGACAGTCTCTGTCCCTTACAAGCTATGTTCAGGAAAAACCACAACTACAACTCGCCCATCTACAAATGAAGCTAAGGCTATAGTGGCTTGCCCTTACCTAGCCCAGGCACATTGTCCCCCTGTCCTGGTAGACTCCTCCAAAGAGGCTGCTGAACTAGAAGAAGCTCTCATTCAGAATGTGACTGTATTCCCCTCCCCTTGCAGACTGTGTATAAGGAAATTCCTGCCTTACAATGCATGCTGGCCAAATAGGAGAAAGAATTGAAAGCTGCTCAAGACGTCCTAGCTGTCTTGCCCCCCTTTGGGAAAGATACTACCCATGTGAAAGTATCAATCCAGAAAGTAAAAATTCAAGGCTATATTGGATACAGGCTCTCCAGTCAATGTGGTATCATCCAAGCTGATGAAGAAGCTTAAACTGGCCCCTGACCTCAACTACACTCAATTGTATAGTACAGCTTGCATGGCCCAACCCCAAGCCATTGGTGCCTATTCTGCCTTGCCAATGAGGTTTGGGAAGCTTCTTATTGCCTCTCCTGCTGTTGTACTTGAAAACAAAAGTTACAATATCCTGGTTGGTACGCAATTCCTTTGAGAGTAAAATAGAATTGTGAGCCTTTGAGATGGATACCTATTGCTCTTAAGGTATGAGATCCCCTTAATCTTTGAAGAACCCCCTGCTCTCCCTTGTAAAAGTCTTAAGACTTGTGTGCTTCATGTACCCCACTGGTATCTTCTCACTCAAGTACAGGACTCATTCTTCCAATATGTGTTCCCCTCCTCCTTCATGTCCTGCATAGGAGGGTATGCCTCTTCTTGCCCCTGCAGCCATCACCATCCCACCAGGCTCCCAAGTGATTGTAGACTCCCAGATATCCTACAAACTACCTGAAAAATCATTTCTAGAGCTACATTCACCTGATTCCTTAAGTTGTAAAGAGCCTTGGTTATGCCCAGGGATTTTAGACCAGAATCATAAGGAGCCTGTGCAGCTGTTGTTGGCTAACCTGACTGCCCTGCTTATGCAGGTGACCAAAGGCCAAGTTGTCAGGCATGGTTGCATATTAGGGTCAGAGCAAGTGTTGTCCCTCTACCCCTTTGGAACGTTTAGTTATTTCAACTTGCCTGAAGGGGACCCTCAGGTTCTCTCCCTGTTCACCACCGCATACTTCTCACAACTGTCACCCATTCAACAAAAAGATGTTCTAGAACTGTTAGACCAGTTTAAGAATATCTTTGCCTCTGGACCCACCAACTATGGTCTAGCAAAGAGGGTTATCCACCAGATAGATAAGGGTGATGCCCCACCCTTTTGTGCCAAACCTTACCGCCACAGCAGAGTATAGGATGCTCAGATCTCTAAGGAGTTTAAAAAGCTCTTAGATGCTGGGCTCCTAGCTCCCCTGCAGAGCCCTTGGGCCTCACTGTTATTGATCCTAAAGAAGAAGAACGGAGGCCATCATATTGTGATGAATTACTGCCACCTGAACTTGATCACCAAAAAGGACTCCTACCCTCTGCCTAGAATTGATGATGCTCTTAGACAATTAGGGGGATCAAAGTTCTTCTCTGCTATGTATCTAGAATCAGGATACTGGCCAGTCAAATTGTCTCCTGAAGATAGTGAAAAGGCTGCGCTTATCACTTCAGAAAGTCTTTATGAAACCACTTGTATGCCCCAAAGACTCTGCAATACCCCAGCTACATTTCAACGGGCTATGGACTCCATCTTACAAGATCTGAAGCTCTCCTGTGTCCTTGTATACCTTGATGATATTACTGTTTTCAGATCCACCTTTACCAATCATTTGGCCCACCTCAAAGCTGTCTTCATCAAAATACAGGAGGCAGGCTTAAAACTCAAACCCTCTAAATGCTCCTTCTTCAAGGAACAACTTGAATTCTTGGGTTACAAGGTCACCCAAACTGGAATATGCCCTATGAATAATAAGATGGAAGCTATTGACAAGATGCTGCCTCCCACAAACCTATGAGAGGTCTAAGTCTTTTTTGGTATGATGGGGTACTATTGATAGTTCATCCCTGATTTTGCTGAACTAAGCAAACCTCTTGTCTAACTCCTTTGCAATGTACCCTTTGAGTGGACTGACAGTCAACAGCAATCCTTTAAAGCGCTGAAAGCCAAACTCAAAGAGGCTCCCATCCCAATCTACCCTGATTATAATAAGGAGTTCATCTTGTACACCAACACTAGTGGAGTAGCTGTGGGTGCTATCTTATCCCAGCTTGAAAATGAAGGCATGGGCCAACCTGTAGCCTATTCTTCCCAAGTCCTCAACAAACACAAGAAGAACTATAGCATCACATAAAAGGAATGCCTATCTGTTCTGCATGCAGTAAAACAGTTCCAACACTACATTTACAGAAATCACTTCATGGTAGTTACAGACCACTCCTCTCTAAAGTGGCTGCAACAATAAAAGGAGCCTGAGGGTCACCTAGCTTGTTGGGCCTTACGCCTGCAAGGGTATGATTTTACTGTAGTAAATTGTCCTGGTGCACAACATCAGAATTCTGATGGTTTGTTGAGGAAGCCCATACTAGCTATCCATCCTGTTGACGCTGATTGCCTATACAAGTTGATAGGGTATCCTGACTCTTGGACCACTGAGCCAGAAGACATCTGTCTGGCACTGCAAGCCCTATCCAAGGATACTGTGATTTGAGATAGGCAACTCTTCAAGAAAGCAAACCACACTTATCTACCCTATATTTGTCCTAGCATGAGGGTTACCATCATCTTCCAAGTACACATTGACACAGGACATGGAGGCATAGCAAAGACTCATGACTAGTTGTGCAAAAACTTCTATTGGGAAAATATGTGCCTCTTAATTCCTGATGTCCTTGCCTCTTGTCATCCTTGTCAGCTCCAACACCCCCAACCTTCACAGCATCAGTTCAAGCTCATTCCCCCTAAGCACACCTTCCACATGGTGAGCATTGATGTTGTTGGGCCTCTCCTGCGTTCTAGGTCTGGGTGTTGATTCATCTTGGTAGCCGTAGATCACTTTAGCAAATGGGTTGAAGCCAGAGCAACCAAGGACAAAACTGCCAAGACCACTGCTAATGTCTTACTGCAAGATATCTTCTACTGAAATGGTTGCCCTCAAGTCCTTCTTTCTGACAATGGGATCAACTTTAATGCTTGCCTCATTACGTCCATTGTAGAAGCTATGGGCACACATCAATCCTTCTCTGCACTATATAACCCGTCAACCAATGGGACTGTGGAACAAGCAAATTCAACCCTTGTGTCCATTATGAAGAAGCTTACCCTCTCTGATGCTTCCAGCTGGGATATGCTCCTCCCTGCTGCTCTCTTTGTGTATAGACTCAGCAGACATCAAGTGACTGGCCAGTCCCCCTTCACTATGTTGTATGGACAAGAAGCCACTGCCCCCTCAATCTTGGGACCCCTGTTGATTGAGGTTGACACTTTGCTAATCCTGAAGCTCATGTCAAAGACTTGACCAATTGGATCATTGAAATCCAAGCTACAGCCTATTCTACTGCTTACAAAGTCAAAGCTTTAGAACTCTCGCCCTCCAATGCTTCCAGAGCCCACCTCCCTGAGCATCAAGTAGGTGACCTAGTCCTCTATTATCAAAATTGTACTGGAGGCCAAGCTCATAAGCTAGACTCCCTCTGGGTTAGACCTTGTGAAGTCACTTACAAGAAGGGTGTTGAGTATACTGTGAAGCTACTGTCCTCTGGCTGTCCTTTTGCCCGGGTACACTCCAAATTCCTCCACAAATATCAACTCCCTGTGTCCAATCTTGAGGGGGGAGATGTTGTAAATTGCGCCATTAATGCCATTTAAATATGGCCTTCAAATATTGATATGTGCAAATATTTAGTCAGTTTTGCTTTCAATTTTGGGAATTCTTTGCCTTCTGCAAATAAGTCTGGTTCAATTTCCACACATTCTGGAATATCGTACCTGCCCTCAACTGATCCTGATATGACCTCATCCCAATGTGACCCCCTCTGCCACTCTGTCTACCTAATGAGTGATCATCCACCCTTGTCTACTATATAAGTAGAATCAATTCTCCTAATAAAGACAAGTTTATCTACATTTTTGTTGACTTTAATGTTCTTCAATCTTTTTCCTTTCCTTTTTGCCAAAAGGAATTTCACATATTGTATTCCAGGAAATTAAGGTACATGCCCTTAATTTGCCCTGAAGGCTAACCCAAGGCTAGCTTTGAACCTCAAATCTTTTGTTATAAAGATTTTCTGTTGTGTCCTCCTGGATTTTGTCCCCAGGAGCCCAACATAACAGACCTGTACATTTTACTGAATACCCGCCCAACCCTGCCTACGCGGAGTACGGCTTGGAGAACATCCTCATTGCCAACCCCTTGTCAA
>QTSX02004433.1:0-183206 GCA_014839935.2 Entomophthora muscae
GGACAAGAGGTTGTACTTGTCTTTGAAAAGGGTGGATTTGGTATGATGCCAAGGGCCTTGTCTATTAAATCTTACTTGTGAATTCAGTTGGGCCAAGGGATCTGATTTAGGTATATTCTCAAGGGTAAATTCCTTGTAGTTGGGCTTCAAAGGGTATTCTGTATAATGTATAGGACCAAAGGGAGCACCAGGAGGACAATAAACTGCAGGCAGAAGAACTGGAGGCCTGGAAGATCTGAAGCTGATTTGGTAAATGTCAAGAATAAAATATGGTAACAAATGGGGAAACCAATGTCTTATAACCTTTATTTAAAACTGGTGATACAGTATCAGCACAGGGTCTATGGTCCTATATAGCACCTGCTGCTAAACTTCACATTTTTCATAAATGGTTCCTCAACAAGTCAGGAAATCTTTGGTTGGGTAACCAGGACGCCTGGGTTTGGGAGCGTCAAAATGGCACCACTACTGGGGGGCTGCTCATTGATAGAAAACTTGTGAAAGGTCACTTGATTCTTCTGTTCTTGAGCTGGTTTTATGTGAGTGGTCCTTAAGCCCACGTTTTTCTCAGATAGCAGAACCTGATTGGTTATCCATGAGGACTTCAAGTTCATGAAGTTCACAGAGGGACCTTCCTTGCCTCCATTAGGCAAGCTGACAAGTTCATCTTTGAACTCCACCGCTCCTAAGTCCATGTTAGTATTCTCACTTTGGGACTTAGTCTGGACCTCAGCTTGAGGGGGCTTTATCCCAAAAACACGCAGTCTACCAGCCCCTTGGTCCTCAGGGCAGGCAGCCCATGGGTGTTCAGGGTTTGAATCCTGCTCCTGGGCCTGGTTTCCAAGGGAAGGGGAATTGTCAATCCTGACAATTACCTTTAATTTCTTTTCAATTTGTGCATAAGGTTGCTGCTGTCTTCTTCTTTTTGCTTACTATTTAAATGTAAATATAGTTTCTATTTTTAATAATAATATTAGTATTTTTTTGACTTACACACTTCTGGTTACGTGAGCAACTGCTTTCACTCCACCCTGCTATTGCAGATCAGCGGGTGCTTGTGCTGAGCTTTCTGTTTCCCTCCTTCTTTCAATATTTATTCCTGATGTCTCCTGTTGCCCCTGTTCTTTGGCTCTTGTTACCCTTTGCCCATCATATCAACAGCAACACCATTTATAATATAAATAAAGAGCTGCAGAAGAGTAGGCTTTAAGCCAAAATTCTAAGTGATTTCTCCCCTTCAATTACCTTCAAATTTTAACCTTTCCATTTTAAAAATTTAAATTTTAACATTTATATTTAACCAGGATTAGTTTAAATTAAACATTTTTTAGTTTAAGACATGAAAGTTGTTAGAAAACAAGCTCTGGGTGTGTTGTATCCCTTTTTTATTTAAAGAATCTTTTAATGGGTATATGTATCAATTTGCAGATGGGGCATATCTAAATATTAATACTCCCCTGGTTGTTAGAGCAAGATGGCGAGCTGAACTATTCAAAGAGAAACTATGTGGATATAATAAATACAGAGACAATTGTTTGAGTAACAGTAAGCCAAATTGAGAGGAGGGCTTGACCATTTTGGAACCACAACCTGTGGAGCATAAAACAGAGGTTAAAATTGAAGTCAAGAAGATTATTTGGAGTGGAAAATTAGAATAGTAACAAGAAGTCAAGGTGACCTACAAGGCAGGCCAAGAGACAGAAAAGAAGTCCAAAGACAACTAAACCATTGCCCTGGCAAAGTTGTTGAAGACAGGGGCCAAGAGACCCAAATGCACAAGCATGAGGTTAACTTTCTTTTTTATTCCAAAGATGAGTAAGATATCTAGAAACAAGTTTCTAGAGGGGAATGAGGAAAGTCTTAAGGTAGTTCAGGATGGGGGAGGAAGAGATTCCAGGGCTTCTGATTGGCTGGCACAAACATTTTCAGCAACCAAAGGTCCTGCCTTAGAATATGAGTCAATGACATCATAGTTTGAAAAATTCTGTTGACCAGAAGTCAAGCGCTGCCATCCCCAAATAACTTATAACATGTGATTTTCTTGTCATAATTATTTGGATAAAAATATGACAAATCCAGATTTTCTTGGGCTATTTGAGCAACCCCAGCTTTGAACCATTTTTGTCAATGACAGCATTTAAATTGCCTATTTCTCTTAAGGGTTTGGTGGTAGTTCTTTGCTGATTTTGGGTCTTATGGGGCGCACTATTCCTTTCATTTGGTTTTCTGCTGTAACACTAGTAACAAATAAATCTTTATTAAAAACTTTACTTTATCTTCTTTTTTTCAGGGTTTTTAATTTCTATTGCACTTTTTTTAACCATTATAAGTTTTTAGCAGGCTTCTTTAAAGTTATGTTACAAACTGTTCCTACCTTTCTTTATCTCTTGAATCTTAATCCAAATGCTTTATACACCTTAGTTTACACCCTTGTGCCATTATATTCAAGACCTTACAAACAGTGCAAAAGATACCAATATATGTAGCTTGTCAACAGGAAACAAAGATTTAAGATATTTTCAGCAGTTTTCCCAATCAGGGAAAACTGCCGCAGAAAACAGAGTTTTTGAAAAAGAATTTAAAAAATTCAAATCTTAACAGCAAAGCCTTTTCTAGCCTGCCTGAAGTCTACATGGCCAGCTGTCAGGCTTCTGCAGGCTGTACACCTGCTTCTGCCAGCCAGTTCTCCTCTGCTCCATGGGGAAGTTTCCAAATTAGGAAACCAAAAAGGCAATTTCTCCAAATCCCAATTTTGGGGAACTGCTGCCCAAATTATGAATTATCTTAATGCAGAAGGGACTAACAAGCTCACCTACACACAAATTCATGCACTAAATTCAGTAAGTGAATTTTAGTGCATGAAGAAGGGCCAACAATCATCATTCCAATGCCAATTGGATTTTAGCTAAATATTCCCACTTGCCAACACCCAATGCCAGCCAAGAAAGGGAATATCAGATATTATCAAATGACTTGTGGTCCCCATTCAATGCTTTCCAATATTCCTGCCCCACAGGGGCTTTATCATATAATAAAGATACACTCCTTGGTTTTAGATTGTGCTATCATTGAGCAAATTAACCCTCAATAATATCACATAAAACTGTAAAAGCCTTCAAAATTTAAGAAGCCACCAACACTAAGCTTTGTCACCCCTTCCCAGAAAACTGAAGATAAACCATCTCATCTTCTCAGCTGTGATTACAGTGTGCTTAGGGATTGGGGGACAACAGACCATGTTTGAACCTTTCAGGCCATTTTCAGAAACCACCAAAAAGTACTATCAAGAGGAGCCAGCACAAGTTAACTCATCTCTACCCCACTCTTGGCTCAAATTGGTTTTGCTCCACTCTACTATGTCCATAGAAGTATATAGTATTACTTGCTATGCACATATGTACTTTTATAGTAACTTTGATCAATTTAACGTACACACTAAGGTGTTCTGTTGGGTATTGATGTTATACTCAATTGCCATCTCCTTAACAGGGTTCCAAGTATCAAACTTGGTCCCATATCTAGCTAGAATATTCCCTGCATGCTGGGTTATTATACATAGAAATCACACACAAGGCAAATGAACCCAAGAAAGTAATGCTACTTGTCTTTTTATTTTATCAAAAAAAACTCTAATAAGGAAAGAGAAAAATCTGCAGTCAATCCATTAAAATTTATTTAGGGAATAGTGATACAGTAAATTAAAACCCTATGGGGTAAATGCAGGATTGTCAAATCCAACGTCCAAATTTCATATCACATTTGCAGCTTGGATTTCTTTCTTGATTAAATCAATTTATTTGTCTTTTATTTGACTATTTCATTTGCAGGATCTCATAGACACTTTGCAAATTTCAAGTCAAGCTGTATATTTCTGTCAGGGATGCAATCCCTGACTACTTCAATCAAATAGATACCTTATTATATAGCAAAGAAGCAACAACAAATAACAATAATGTTAAAGACATTAAGAGATTATTAGCTCCAGACCAACACAGGGTTGAACCCAAAACCCTAAGAAAGGGACTAGCCTTGGATTTACAGATAATTTTAAAGTTAATTTACCTTTTTATTTTCAATTCATTCATTTGGAAGACGCTTTTAAATTTGAAAAATGCCAAAGGGATCAGAAAATCCAAAAATTACTGCTCAACAGCTGGTTGGCTACTCTGGAAGGCTTTGATGTACTCTAATCAGCTATTAGAAGCCACTGATAGCCCTGTACTGTTCTTATCTCTATTCTGGACCTGGAACCTCTTCTACCTGATTCCCAGCCACTTTACATACTGGAAACACCTCTCACATATCCATGGCTTTAAATTTACATGTTTTTGTGCCTCTCTCTCTCTTTCATATGACAGATACCATTGGCATCTCCTCTTGCAAGTCCTCTGTAAGAACCTCTTATCCCCGCCTAAAGACTAAAATATGGTTGTGGGTGGGAAACTGCTTCACACAGCAATTGAGTGTGTCAAGGTGAATACCTTGGGATACATCCTGTCAAGTGGTGAATACTCAATAAACCCCTTTGGGGGGTAAAACAAAAACTCAAAGAATAAAACATGGTCTTTACCTTCCTACTCCTCATCAGCCATTCATTTGTTTTACAAATGACTTCCCATTATTTAAGTGATCCTTCACTTATTATTATTTCTTGTTCTATCAACAATAAACTTGCTCTTTCTAGTAGTTTTTTTCTTTACAACACCTTCTTCTTTGATAATTCCTGACACCATGAAGGGGATTTCCCTTCTATTCTGGTTGTTAATTATACTTCCTTTGTGTACCTTTGCCTTGGAAGGCCCTACTCAATCAACCAATTGGGAGAAACTCATCACCTGAAAATTTTCACGCTGAAGAGTCACTGACCAACAGTTGGTTCAAATATCATTCAGGGCACTGGGGACGTAAGTTTCACTACAAACGTGCACCACTTACTACTCCTGAATCTGCTGTCTCCTTAGTTTTCCCTACTGTGTCCTTCTAAATTCTTGTATACCTAGTTGGGTATTACCTCCTAGGAAGTTTCATCTCCTTGATGGGGAGATTTAACCTACCTAGGACAGTTTGAACATCTGGCAATGATGACAGTGCCAATAGGTTCTGTAGTAGTCAGACTGAACTTGGGGGGCCTGGCTCACAAGATTAGAAGTCTTTTTCTTCTCAAGTGGGTCCTTGACAATTTCAAGTGGAAAAAATGTGATGGAAGGGGGGCACTCCATGACACAACAAATATTTTAGGAAGGAAAGCCCATGAAAAAGTCCACACTAGAAATACCAACAGCAAGCACAGGGATTGAATTCTAGACAACATTTGTGATCCCAAAAAACTGTTGTAAATTATTAGTAAAATTATAACTGATAAAAATTAAAATTAAAAAATTCATGCTCAACATTTCATCAGCAACATGAACCATTTTTTCAGAAAACGTTTTTTCAAAATTAATTGATTTGATTGATTTTTAAACTGTAATTTTTTGTGATTTTTATAGTTTTTACTGATTTTTTCTGCCCAAAACAAATAAAATTGGTTTTTGCTGTTGCAACCAAGTTTCCAGACTTGCCTGCCAACGTATCTTACAATACACTGGGGGCTCTTGATGAGTTGCTCCTTGACGTATCTAACAACATGGATTAATCTGATAACAAATATCAAATGGCGGGTACTTGATCCTAATTAGGAGTGTTGCCAATTTGACCTGCTGATCCCCACACAAGTTATTCCTCAGCTCTGAACCTTACATGGAGCTTCCCACTATGCCACCCCCTTGTGGCCTTGTGGCTTTCCCCATATGGTATGTTAATCACAATACTCTACAATAAACAATACATTATTCTTATTATTCTGTCTTTTCTATTGGACTGTTGTCTTCCCCAATTCCGAATACTGAATCCTCATTGGTTCAGTTGCAACAGTGGTAGCAGCAGTAGGTTAACAACCTACCTAAAACAAAATTCCCCCAGGAAGGCCAGAGTATGGGCCATATGGCTACTCCCCAACAAGAAACTTTCCTGCCAATCCCCAAGGGGGACATCCCTGACAGGTATGTCATCTACCAAGACCAGCTAGTTCTCACCAATGTGTACAATTGGCTCCGCCTTGGGCAGCGTGACACCAGCGTCACCCTGCCCCAGTCAGACCTGTCCCAACGCATGCTCAACCTTCAGCTAGAATCCTTTGCTGTTGGCGTCAAAGGGGCCAACATTGTCAGTTGGCTCCAATCTAATGAAACTTGCCTCCGTACCTGTCAGGTTCCTGAGCCCATGTGGGTTGCCACTGCGTCTGGTTGCCTCACAGGGCCTGCCGCTGTGTGGTTCACCAATTGGGCCAGTCAAGTTCTTGATGTTACCTGGGCGGCATTCTGAGACGTTGCCAAGTCCTGCTACAGAAAAACTTCTCCTATTGTTGTGGGGACTCCTCTTCTAGCCATCAAACAGACCAGGTCTGTTGCTGAGTACCTTGCTGCCTGGCAACAAGCTCTTGCTGTTGCCCCTGAAGCCGTGACCAACAGAAATGCAATAATACTCACCCTCATCATCAGTGGGTTAAAACCCCATATCTGCAAGTGGGTCCCCGTAGGTTGTTGCACCTCCATCAATGACTGCTACAAGGCCATTGTGGAGGCTAACAACCAGGCCTCAATGGGCTTCTGCTGTACCAGTGATGCTCCATCCTAACCATAGTACACCTGGCAATGGCCACAATCAAGTGGGCCGCTGCCAGCAGGATAATGGGACTAAATGCCCTTGCAAGGGCATGCTCCAGCTAGCGCAGATTGAGGATCAGGGAAAAGCCTGGGGGTTGTAGCAACAAGAGGCCCTGCAACCCAACCTGACCCATCTTCTCAATCCTTGCTTGCAAAGAGCCCCTGTGACTACAACATCCATGAAGTCAAAACCCTGGACGTCTTCCAAGTCCACAATGATAACCCCGTACTGTAAGCAAGCCACTCCTCAAATAAAGTAACACACTTATCCTATCCCTTCTGTTTCCGTGAGAACACCCACAAATTATTAGTAGATACCAGGGACAACCACATTATATTAAACCAGGCGTCTGCCAACTCTCAGCAATTGGACCAAGTGCCTAGCAGGTTCAAGGCAGTACAAGTAGCTGACTCCCGCAGAGTTGCAATCACTCACAAGACAGTACCCTTCTCTGTGAGAATGGGAAACATCCAGGTTAAACTCTCTGGGCCAATCATGGCCAGGCTCAGCCACAACATAATTGCTGGCCTCAACTGGCTTTTTCACAACTGTCCCTACATTGACTGGGATACCTCTGTCATCATCCTCAATAGAAATGGGGTGGGGTTTCAAATCTACCCTGTGGAAATGAGCAAGTTACTCCATGATACTGTGTTTGTCAGAATAACAGAGACAGGCTCGTACAATTTCAAGGGGGGAAACTAGACTTTAATCAATGCTCAGTTGAAGTTATCTGTGCTGAACCATCTGCAGTCTCTCCCTTGACCTCCTCATCACCACCAGCGCTTGCTGCCCTCCTCAAGGAGTACAAGGACGTATTCAGTGAGACACTTAAACAGCTGCCTCCTCCCCAGGAAATTCAGCACACTTTACAACTTCAATGATTGTTACCTAAAGCACAACCATTATACTGTCTTACAATAAAGGAAGATGAGACTCTCTGCCAACACCTTTTAGACACACTTGATAAGGGCTTCATTTGTCCCTCGCTCTCTCCATACGGGGCAGCTGTCTTCTTTGTATCCAAGGACGGATCTCTTTGCTAGTCACAGACTACTGCGCCCTAAATGAGGTGACGGTTAAGAATAATTACCCCCTGCCGCTGATTGACAACCTGTTTGATACACTTGCAGGTGTGAAGGTCTTTAGCAAGATTGATCTCACTGCAGGGTACAATCAGGTTCACATTGCACCAGGGGATGAGACAAAAACTGTCTTCTAAACACGCTACAGGTTGTTTGAGTGTTGGGTCATTAACTTCAGAATGACCAACGTTCCCTTCACCTTTGCCATGTTGATGAACAAAGCATTTTAGGAACTGATTGGAAAATGTGTGGTTGTTTACCTTGACAACATTATTGTCTTCAGTCAAGATCAAACCACGCACTTCCAACACCTCCGTGCTGTCCTCAACACCCTTTGGAAAAATCAGCTAAAAGCTAAACCCTCTAAACGCAAGTTCCTCAAGTTGGAGCTGCTATTCCTTGGGCACACCATCTCTGCCCAAAGGATAAAGCCCAAACCTGCCAAAATCAAGGCAATCACCAGCATGCTGCCCCCACTGATGTGGGTCAGGTGCAGACATTCTTAGGCATGGTTGCCTATGTGCACAAGTTCATTCCCAATTGCAGGGAACTAATTGCACCTCTCACTGAGCTCCTCAACACCAAACAGCGCTTCCATTGGACCCCTGTCAGAGATTCAGCCTTCAAAATGTTGAAACAAAGACTCACAACCGCACCAGTACTGCAGTTTCCCAATCAAAACCGCCAGACAAACTTGAGACTGATGCCTCTGACAGAGCCATAGGGGGTGTGCTAAGGGTATAAACTGACAATGGTGTCTTCCTCCCTGTGGCATATGAGTCTAGGAAGCTTACCAAATGGAACAACACTATCCCATCCATGATAAAGAACTGGTAGCAATTGTGCACTGTGTTGAGAAGTGGCGCTGTTACTTGGAAGGTGTGACCTTTCCACCCCGCGTTCTGACGGATCATAAGTCACTCCAATACTTCAACACACAGTCTCATTTGACATGCCGCCAGGCAGGATGGGTTGAGTTTCTATCCCCCTATCAGTTACACATTGAATACAAGCCTGGAAAGGAACTTGTAACAGCTGACGCCCTTCCACGGCTCTACGTAGTGTCCATCACTGGAGACAATGGTTTGGTCCCCGATTGGCCCATGCTATACCTCCTCCCTGAGGTAACTTGCTACGAGGGCCTTAACTTGGTAACCATCTCCAAGTTGAAGGACAATAAGAGTCAGTTCACCACAAATGCTGATAATGTCTTCCATTGGGCAGAGATAGGTGAGAAGACACCTTAAATTCCCACCACACAACAAGGTGACACAATATTGCACTACCACCAAACCCTGGGTCACATCAGAGGGTGTAACCTCTTTGAGATTATGAAACAGAAGGTTTGGTGGCTGCAAATGCGTCAAGACATCTTGGATCTCCTCAAAACGTGCGTGCTGTGCAAGAAGAACATATTCCAAACTTTCACCCCCCAAGTTTGCCCTTCCCATCAAGGCCATGGAATCCTTTGAGCAGTGGGCCCTCAACATTGGGGTCATTATTTGTTAGATTAAGCCAAGGCGCCAGCTTAAGCATATTAACTTCTTTGGTATCATTCAAGTCATAAACTTATGTTTTTTGAACATTAATATAATGCTTAGTTTACTGAAGAAAAGTTTAAGAGTGTAAAAGATACAAATAATAAAAATAAATCTTATTTTTATTAACTGTATTTTTTGCTAAACCCCTTTTTTCTATTTTAATAAGCCAAGAATCAAATATATGAGTTGCATGGGAGAGTAATAGCAGCCCCAAAGCTATAATTCTATTACCCTATCTTTGGCTCATATAATTAATTTCTTAGTTATTTTTAGAAAAAAAGTTGTTGTATTTAAAAGACTATTTATCCTATGTGAAATATAAGTTTTTGTTATGCGTCCAACTTCATGAACATGTCCTACAAATCCTTTAGTGGTATCAGCTCTCTTTGTTTCTCTGTCATTTGTGCAGAACTTTTCACAGTAATTTATTTTGGAGTACTCCTTAACATCCTCAAATGTCAAAAGTGAAACATACAGCTCACCATCTTTCATTAAATATAAAATATTAAAATATAAAATGCTTTGACTTCAAGCCAGCTTTTTTTAGGCCTAGATTTTCTATTATAGATGTAAAAAAAGGTTTTTTTGGGAAACATCTGAATTATTTACAAGTGACTCATATAAACCCTTTCTTTCTTCCTCTCTCTCAAAAACTATTTTGAGATCATTTATATTTTTTATATAATCTCATTTTCCTTTTGTTTAAATATTTTAGATAATACACCAAAATGACCATCAACAATACTTTTGCCATGAGACTCAACAAATATATTAAACTTAATTGTTCCTTTTATAATTTTAGGTACCTCTTTAAAAAGATAATATAAGAATTCATAAGATCTGAAATGATTACCATTATCAGTCCAAACTTTAATATTTTTAATATTCTTAAATTTATTATTTTTAAGCAGACTTATCAAACACTGACCTGAAAACAAAGAGTCATGAGATAAAATTACAGATAAAAAGTCATGATACTCATATTTAATTTTCTCATTTTCTTTAAAAGCAATTGTAAATCCTAATAAAGAAATAGGTATTTTCTCATAAAAACAATTATTTGTCTCTATAGGACCCCCACCTATTTTAAAGTTTTCTTTATAGTCTATTACTATAACACATGAATTATTATCAAGATTATTTATATCACTAATATATTTTTTATTTTGATACCTATAAAAATTTTCATGTAGGTCAATAGATTTCAAATTTTCTTTAATAGATTTAGGCAATGGCAACTTCTTTATACTCAAATCCTTTTTCTTCATTTCTAATGAGTTTTTTGAGTTGCAAATGTTACACATATCAGATTTCTTTTTGTTTTTAATTATATTATTAGTAATAAGCTTATAGAAAGTGGAAAGTGAAATAGAAATATTGTTTTTTATTTCCATATCTTCATAAATTTCTTTTTTGTTTTCAATAATGAGTATTTATTTTAGTTGAGTATTCACTCAATTCTTTTTGTAATTCTTCATAAATCAATCTAGGGGATTTTCTAGTGAATTGGCTGGTTGGAAATGAATTTTTAATATGTTTTAAAATATTTTTTATATTTTCTTTTTTTTACTGAATCATTTTTTCCTTTTTTATTTTTTGAATTTAATGATACTTTTTTAGCATTTTTATTTTTTTAAAAATATGAATACTCATTTTTTTCATTTTAAATCCACAATCCCAAAGCTCTTTCAAACTGTAGCTTGATGTAACCAATGCTCTTAGGGAAGGAAGGTGCTTGGCAGGGGATTATGACATCAATTTTTTTAGGTTGTTAAGGAAATCATCTGTCTTGGAATTTTGTATGACAGGTAAGAAGGTACTTTTTCCAAACTCTGTTTTTAATAAGAAATGCTCAACAAAGCTGTTAAGATCATTGCCAGCAGTAAAAAGGAATGCTTGTTTAAGCATAGAGATTCTTTCTCTCTTAGTAGAAGCTCCCAGTGAGAAGAAGGGTGTCATCTGAGGTGCAAACTTGATAGGTTCCATAATGATAGTGGTTGGGTTCCTTGGCTTAGTTCAGGCAGTTCTTGCTTGGAAATAGATATGCAGTTATCAGAGAGGAGTAAAGGTGTGGATTGTAAAGTAAATTTCTGTAAAGTTGAGCTTTTTAAATACCATGTTAGCTGAGCTTCTGCACTACAGGCATAAATCCCTAACTGACCCCCAACTGATCTCCTTAATTTATCAATATCACCCCTGAAGTCTGATATCATTGTTTATTTACCCCTTTTTATATTCTGGTTAACTGTTGATATCTTGGCAAATAGTACCTCAATCTTGCTCAAACTAGTATAATTAGAAAGCCCTTGATCTCAGCTTTTGGAATTGTGCTGCAACTGTATATTTTAATACCAATTTAGTATCTTGAAGTGGCTTTGAATGTAAGCTTATAAAATTATTATTTGAAATAAAATATGCTAATTAACTCTTAAAGTATGATAATTTAATCAGTAAACTAAATTTAAAGTATAAATCATTATTTATCTTACTTTTAGTAACCAACTCAAAAACCTTTTTTAAATAAACTTAAGTTTATTATAACTTTTAACTGTTCTTAAAAAATGAAATTTATATATCTTAAATCTATCAAAATAAAAATGTTATTTTTAATCACATATAAGTATTTGCGTGTATAATTAAAGTTGTATCTTATTTTTATGGATACAATTACTAAGATCATTTTCAATTTAGTTTAAATAAATTTTAACCTTTATTAATTCAATTAAATAAAGCAATATTTTGATACATTATTTTTTATTTTTGAATTATATATATATATTATCTCTAGCATACAGTATAAAAATATAATTTTATTTTAGTTGTATAAAGCTGTTTTATTAAGATTAAATACTTAAGAATTTGAAAAGAAAGACTTTTACTCTCTTATAAGTTCTTATTATATGTTTTCTATAAAATCTAACTTAAGAATAAATTACTTATGCTAAATGAGATCACTGAAATTTCAATAAAAGTTTAGTTTTAATTTTAGTTTTAGTTTTTTTACCTTTTTACTAGATTTTTTATAAAACAAATCCAAAATTATTTAATATTTATTTATTAAATATGCAAAAAAGCTAAGATTTTAGGCAGCAATTTAATTTCCAACAAAAATCTTCATATCAGTTTTTATTGTATTTTTATGTTGATCTTTTTAGAATGATGTCATTTTTTACTAATCAGCTTTCAAGAAGTAATGGTATATGATTTAAGATTGTTACTGGCTTTTAATACAGTTTAATTTAGCTGTAAGTAGAAAATGCTTAATTTAATATAGGTTCTTATATTATAATGATTAAATAAGATTTATTTTGTTGAAATTATTGTAATTATTTAAATTTATTGATAAGAAAATTAAAACAAAATTTCAAAGTGCAAAGTAGCACAGTTAATAGAAAATAGATTAATCTTTAAAATAATGACCCATTGTGGGGCCACTCACCAAAGACAGACTGAGAAAGAAGTACATTATCACTGCCATCAACTACTTCACTTGCTGTCCAGTGGCCTGGACAACAACCAATTACGCCGCCACTATCATCACCCACTTCATTGGCAAGGAAATTGTGGCCCGCTTTGGGCGACCCAAACATCTCATCACATATGGCGGCCCCAAACTTGTTGGACATGTCATGAAGGCATACTGTGCCAAAAACGCACTCCAACGCATGTTACGGCCCCTTACCATCCTCAAGCCAATGGACACGTGGAACAGTTAAATGGCTCACTGGTTCACTGGTTAAGATGATTGCCAAGCTCTCACAAGAGCACCCCAACACCGCATGGACTGAACATCTGCCCACCGCTCTACTTATCCTGCAAGCAAGAATAAACCAGGGCACAGGGTTCAGCCCCAGCACCTTGGCCTTTGGGACACCTGACAGTCTGACAGGAGTTGAACAGGGGAGGCTACAGTCCAGGGTTCCTGACAAGCCTCCCCTAGTAACAACCCCATCCCTAGACCAATGGTGTGCCAAAGCCCGGGAAATTAAACACAAGCAAATTGAGGGAGGGACAAGGCACCTCAAAGCTAGATATGTGGTAGGTGATCCCGTCTACACCCTCAACCCTAATTCTGCCAAGTTGGAGCCCAACCACCTAGGGCCCTTCAAGATAGCTTCTGTCTACAACAATCATACCTATCAACTTGAAGATTCCCAAGGAAACACCAAGAAGCTTCACCATGATTGCTTGCACCCCTGCCGCGCCATCTGCACATAAAAGCTGTTTGTGCAGACCTTCCCAGACCTTCTGCAGACTCTGGTCTTGGTGTCTGACAACAAGCAGGGGTCAAGGGGGGTGTTGCAACTGAGTTTCCAGACTTGCCTGCTAATGTATCTTACAATAGCAGGGGCGCTTGATGAGTTGCCCCCTGACTAATCTAACAGCATGGATTAATCTGATGGCAACATCAAATGGCAGGTACTTCATCCTATTTAGGAGCACTGCCAATTTGACTTGCTGATCCCTGCACAAGTTATTCCCTGACTTTGAACCTTACATGGAACTTCCCACTATACCACCCCCTTGTGGCCTTGTGGCTTTCCCCATATGGTATATTAATCACAATACTCTACAATAAACAATACCTTATTCTTATTATTCTGTTTTTTATTGGACTGCTGTCTTCCCCATTTCCAAATACTGAATCCTCATTGGTTCAGGTGCAACATTGCTGTTAAGTTTTTTATTAAGAATAATAAAAGCAAGTTAGGCTTTCAAAATGACTTACCCTGGGGGTATATATCTCAAGCTGTGAAGGATAGGATAAAGAAACACATTAATTATCAAAATTATCATAAATAAAGTCAATTTTGGAGATATTGTTAGAGTTTTTCTTGTTCAAATGAGGGAAAATGATATCCAGATTTATGGTTTGGGGCTGTTACACAAAACTAATCAACTGGAATCAGATTTGAATTGTGCAAATCCACCAAACATTTTAATTAAGTTTAGTATGTATTTGGAATTGCATGATTGTCAAATATAAGAGCCAGATTTATAACCACAAATTAAATAGACTAGTAAACTCAAATATCAATTTCAGGAACTGAAATTTAAATTGAATATACAGAAAGTAAACTAAGAAACAATAAACCAAATTACAAGGCTCCACTATGACTAAAATCAAACAAAAAAATTCAATTTTGATAACTATATTTAGATATAAAAAGTAAATAAAATTTAAAACTGTCTAAAACAGGACCAAGTTAAATATTATATGCTTCAGATCACTAATAAAAATTGTGGTACTATTCCTGGCTAAAAAAGGAGTAAACAACAACCCAAAACTAAAATAAAACCCTAAATAAAACACACATTTAATCTAAAATATATTTTTATTTTATTTTTTATGAACATACTATTCCATACCCAACCAGATCCTGAAACATAATGTAGAACAGCCTGTTTTAGAGGACGCCCCAGAGAGTCCAGGAATAGACCAATGACACAAAATGGGCACATCAAGGCCAATACACAGGCCTCTCAAGGCGTCAGTGCAAGCCAACTACCTCTCACATCACAAGCAATATACAATATTTTAAGTCCTAGACAGAAGCCACTCTCAAGGCCTTCTACCAAAGTCTCTCATACCAAGATCATTGGGAATAATGAGGTTACATACACCTCCACTGTGTACCTGTTACAGTAGAAGCCCAAATGAAAGGAATAGTGTGTCCTTGCAAGACCAGAAACCAGCAAAGAACCACCGCCAAACCCTTGAAAGAAATAGAATGTTATGTTTGGCTCCTGGGGACAACATCCAGGATAACACAGCAAGAAATCTTTATAACAAAAGATTTGAGGTTCAAAGCTAGCCTTGGGTTAGCCTTCAGGGCAAAATTAAGGGCATGTCCTTAATTTCCTGGAATACAAGATGTGAAATTCCTTTTGGCAAAAAGGAAAGGAAAAAGCTTGAAGAATACTAAAGCCAAAGCAAATGTGGATAAACTTGTCTTTATTAGGAGAAATGATTCTACTTAAATAGTAGACAAGGGTCAATGATCACTCATTAGGTAGACAGAGTGGCAGAGGGTGTTGCGTTGAGATGAGGTCATACCAGGATCAGTCAAGGGCAGGTAAAGTATTCCAGAATAGGTGGATATTGAACCAGACCCATTTGCAGAAGGTGAGAAATTCCCAAAATTGAAAGCAAAACCAATCAAATCTTTGCACATATCACTATTTAAAGGCCATATCAAAATAGCATTAATGGCGCAATTTCCAATATCTCCCCCCTCAAGATTGGACATAGGGAGTTGATATTTGCAGGGGAATTTGGAGTGAACTTGAGCAAAGGGGCAGCCAGAGGACAGAAGCTTCACAGTACACTCAACACCCTTCTTGTAGGTGACTTCACAAGGCCCAAACCAGAGGGAGTTTAGCTTATGGGCACAGCCTCAAATACAATTTTGTTAATAGAGGACTAGATCACCTACTTGGTACTTGGGGAGGGGGCTCTAGAAGCATTGGAGGGTGAGAGTTTTAAAGCTTTGACTTTGTAAGCAGTAGAATAGGCTGTGGCTTGGATGTTGATGATACAATTATTCAAGACTTTGACATGAGCTTCAGGATTGGCAGAGCCGTCAACTTTGATCAACAGGGGTCCCAAGATTGAGGGGGTAGTGGCTTCCCATCCATACAGCATGGCAAAGGGGGACTGGCCAGTCACTCAATGTCTGCTGAGTCTATACGCAAAGAGAGCAGCAGGGAGGAACATATCCCAGTTAGCAGTATCAGAGAGGGTAAGCTTCCTCATGATGGACACAAGGGTGGAATTTACTTGTTCCACAGTCCCGTTGGTTGACAGGTTATACAGTGCAGAGAAGGATTGATGTGTGCCCATAGCTTCTATAATGGTCATTATGAGGCAGGTATTAAAGTTGGTGCCATTGTCAGAAAGCAGGACTTGAGGGCAATCATGACAGTAGAAGATATATTATAACAAGAAATTAGCAGTGGTCTTGGAAGTTATATCTTTTGTGGCTCTGGCTTTGACCCACTTGCTAAATGGTCTACAGCTACCAATATAAACCAACACCCAGACCTAGAACAAAGGAGAGGCCCAACAGCATCAATACTCACAGTGTGGAAAGCATGCTTAGGAGGGATGAGCTTTAATTGATGTTGTGAAGGTCAGGGTTGTTAGAGCTGACAAGAATGACAGGAGGCAAGGACGTCAGGGATTTAGAAGCGCATATTCTCTCAATAGAAGTTCTTGCACAACCAGCCATGAGTCTTTGCTATGAATCCATGTCCAGTGTCAATGTGGGCTTGGATAATGATGACCACCCTCATGCTGGGATAAACAAAGGGCAGATAGGCGTTGTTGACTTTCTTGAAGAGTTGTTTGTCTTGAATTACAGTATCTTTAGAAAGGGCCTGTAGAGTCAAGCAGATGTCTTCTGGTTCAGTGGTCCAGGAGTCAGGATACCCTATTAACTTGTATAGTCAATTGACATCAGCAGGATGGATAGTGTCATGTTCTGAGGCGCAGCACAGACACACAACGGGGAATCCTAACCTTAGGATTGGATTTGTACTAAGTCTTGGTTAGATGGCAGGGAAGGCAATAGTGTTTACCTTGCAGCCCTGGATGAATAATTCTCTACTAGGCGTGGCTAGAGAGAGGCGCAGAAGTACAGAAGACACAAAGACAAAAATGTGGATAGAACTTAATTTTTATTGGTGAAAATGAAATGTAATATATAGTGGTTAGGAATACCACAAAACACTACCAGGAAGGTAGGATCACTTGCCACAAGCATGAGTGGGGCAAGTGAGTTGCGCAGAGTCAGGAAACCAAACAATCATATTTCCTGAAGCAGAAGCCAGTTCATTTCAAGAGTCAAAAGCAAAAGCAAAAGATTTTTCTTCAAAATGGCCCAACAAAGGCAAAATTGAAACATGGTGAATGCTGTTATTCACGACATTGCCCCCCTCTAGATTGGCCTTTGGGGGGTGATACTTGCGGAGGAACTTGGTGTGTACGCGAGCAAAAGGCCGACCACTGGATAGGAGCTTTACAGTTTACTCAGATCCTTGCTTGAAAGTCACCTCTAAAGGGCCAATCTACAGGGAGTCTAGTTTGTGTGCACGCCCACCCACACAGTGTTGATAGTATAGGACATGGTCACCAACAGCAAACTCAGGCAAGGGGGAGCGCCCTGCGTTGTCAGGAGAGAGCTCAAGCATCTTAGTCTTATATGCAGAAGTGTAGGCAGTGGCTTGTATATCAATGATGCTATTGACTAGGTATTTGATGTGGTTGTCAGGGTTCATGGCCTTATCAGAGGAGAGTAGGGGAACCCCCAAGAGCAACAGAGTGGTGGCTTCACGCCCATATAACATGGCAAAGGGGGAGTACCCTGTGACAGGATGCTTGCTCAGACAATATGCAAAGAGGGAAGCAGGTAAGTATAGATCCCAATTAGCAGCGTCAGAGTAGGTGAGCTTCCTCATGATAGAAACCAGTGTTGAGTTGGCATGCTCAACTTCCCCATTAGTGGAAGAATTATAGAGGGCAGAGAAAGACTGGTGAGTTCCTAGAGCTTCAACAACAGAGGTTACAAGTTTGGCATTGAAGTTGGTTCCGTTGTCTGATAACAGCACTTGAGGACAGACATGGCAGTAGAAAACATCCTGCAGCAGGAAGGCAGCAGTAGCCTTAGCAGTGATGTCTTTAGTAGGGCGAGCTTCTACCCACTTGCTGAAGTGGTCAATGGCAATCAGGATAAAGCAGCATCCAGAGCGTGAGCGGGGGAGAGGACCTACAGCATCAATGCTGACAGTGTGAAAGGCATGTTGAGGGGGACCAATTTGAACTCATGGGAAGCAGCTTGGGGCCTCTGAAGTTGGCAGTCATGGCAACTAGCTATAAATCTGGGATCAACAGGCAAAGATTCTCCCAGAAGTAATTCTTCTGAAGCCAGTCAAAGGTCTTGGCAATGCCTCCATGGCCAGTTTCTTTATGAGCTTGTGACACCAAGGAGAGGCAAAGACTGGGGTGCACATATGGCAGGTATTGATCCTGCACCTTCTTGAAGAGTTGGTTGTTGCGTATGAGGGTGTCTTCAGACAATTTAGACAGGGCAAGTCAAACCTCTTCTGTCTCACTTTCCCAGGAAGAAGGGTAGCCAATTAGCTTGTACAGGCGGTCTGCCTCCGCAGGATGTAGGGCAAGGATGGGCATTTGGGACAACCCATCAGTGTTCTGATGTTGAATCCCGGGGCAATGGAGCACAGTGAAATCATAACCTTGCAGGCAGAGAGCCCATCTGGCCAAGTGTCCTTCAGGCTCCTTAAGTTGTTGTAACCATTTGAGCAAAGCATGGTCAGTGATGACAGTGAAATGGGTACCATATACATAGTGGCAGAATTGTTTGACTGCATGCAGAACAGCAAGGCACTCCTTCTCTGTAACACTATAATTCTTTTCATGCTTATTCAGCACACAGGAAGTATAGGCTACAGGGTGGTCCACGCCTTCATTGTTGAGCTGAGCCAAGATAGCCCCAATAGCAAGGTCACTAGCATCAGTGTACAAGATGAATTCCTTATTGTAATTGGGGTAAACTAAAATGGGTGCTTCTTTGAGTTTCTGCTTTAGAGTCTCAAAGGCTTGCTGTTGGCTGGTGGTCCATTAGAAAGGGACATTACACAATAGTTGGACCAGGGGTTTGCTAGTATCAGCAAAATCAGGAATGAATTGTCTATAGTAACCCATCATGCCCAGAAAGACTTGTACTTCTTGGAGGTTGGTGGGCGGAAGCATTTTGTCTATGGCTTCAACCTTCTTGGTCATTAGACAAATTCCTGTTTGGGTTACTTCATGGCCCAGGAATTCAAGGCGCTCTTTGAAGAAAGCACACTTAGAGGGCTTTAACTTGAGGCCAGTTTCTTGGATCTTTATGAACACTTCTTTAAGATGGGCTAGGTGATCTGTGAAAGCTGCGCTGAAGACTGTTATATCATCTAGGTAGACTAAGACACACAACAACTTCAAATCACGCAGGATGGAATCCATGGCCCTCTGGAAAGTTGCCGGGGCATTACAGAGCCCTTGCAGCATGCGGGTAGGCTCAAACAATCCTTCTAATGTGATGAGTGCAGCCTTCTGACGGTCTTTGGGAGAGAGGTCAACTTGCCAGTAGCCAGAGGCCAAATCCATGGCAGAGAAAAACTTAGAACCTCCCATTTGTCAAAGGGCGTCATCAATGCGTGGTAAGGGATAGGAATCTTTCTTGGTTAGAGAATTCAACCTTCAATAGTCCATCACAATCCGGTGTCCACCATCCTTTTTCTTTAAGATGATCAGGGGGAAGCCCAGGGACTTTGAGAGGGAGCTAGCAGTCCAGCATCCAGTAGTTGTTTGAGCTCCTTAGAAACCTGTGCATCTTTCACTTGGCTGCGGCGGTATGGCTTGGTACAAAAGGGGGGAGCATCTCCTGTGACAATCTGATGAATCACACCTTTGGCCAGCCCATAATCGGTACTATCTTTAGCAAAGATATCTGAGAATTGGTCTAGTAAATCAAGCACCTCTTTCTGTTGAACTGGGTACAACTGAGGGAAGTCTTGGTCAGTGAACAGAGATAGGACTTGAGGCTTGTCTTTGGGTAGGTTAAAGTCTTGAAACGTTCCAAAGGGGTGAAGAGACAAGACGTCAGGATCATTTAACAACTTTGTGTAACCAACGCCTTGTCCTCTGGATACTGTCATAGGAAGCGCAGTAAGGTTGGCAACTAGTAATTGAATAGGATCCTTGTGGGAAACGTCCAGAATTCCAGGATAAAGGTAAGGCTTGTTATGTCCCAGCAAAGGAGGGGAGTACAGCTCTAAGAAAGTCCTTTCAGGTAGTTCATATGAGATCTGGGAGTCTATGGTAGCCTGAGAGCCTGGGGGGATGGTGATAGCAGATGTGGCCATGAGAGGGATTCCCTCAGTTTCAGGACAAGCCATGGGAGGACGCTTCATGAGGGTGGAATGGGTTTGGTATTTTAGGGTGAAAACTCCAGTGGGGTACTCCAGAGTACATGTCTTCAAACATTTACCAGGAACTTTGATTGGCTCTTCAAAGATCAGAGGGACTTTGTACCCTAGGATAGAAAGATAACCATCCTTTAAGTTGATGATCCCATTATATTCCCAAAGGAACTGGGTACCAACCAAAAGGTCATAGCTCTCATTTTCTAGAACAACAGCCAGCGCAGCCAACAGGAGTTTACCAAACTGCATTGGTAAGGCAGAGTACGCACCAATGGCACAAGTCATGGAGAGACCAGCGGTGCCATAGGATTGATGGTAGTTGAGATCAGGGGCCAGCTTAAGTTTCTTCACCAGTTTAGAAGAAACAATGTTGACAGGAGAACCAGTGTCCAGGACGGCTTTGATCTTTACTTTTTAAATAGATATCTCTACTTGGGTGGTGGTGCGTCCAAAGGGTGGCAGAACAGCCAAGATATCCTTTGCCTCAGCTAGTTCCTTGTCCCATTTCTCAATCATGCATTGTAGTCCCGGAAACTCCTTATATACAGTTTGGAGGGGGAGTGAGACAGATACATTCTTGAAAATGGCGTCTGCAACTTCAGCGGCTTCCTCTGATGATTCCACTAATACAGGGGACCATTTTGCCTGAGTATGATAGGGGCAGGAGACAACTGCTTTGGCCTCAGACAAGGGCTTGGTGGTAGTTGTAGTCTTCCCAGATCGTAGCTTGTAGGGAACAGCAATAGTCTCAGGGACGGCAAGAACAGAGTACCTGTATGCATCATGGTCTTTAAATCTGATTCATCCACATCAGAATTGTCAGAAATGTCATGGAACAGGAGGAGGATAGAAGGAGCTTCATCATCAACAGGCTCATAGTCAGTAGCAGGCGGGGGTGTAGGAGGAGACTGGGAAGAATTGTCAACTGAGAGCGTCTCTGCCTCTAGGTTGACTGTTCTTTTCCCGACTGATCCTTGGGATCAGCTCCTTCAACCCGCAGATTGGTGCAGACACAATAGTGGTGGAATATCTGACCACAGTTTGGGGCAACCTTGACGTTGAGGAGGATTTTGAAAGTTCATAGTGAGGATACAAGGGCCGCAAGAAGAGGAGCCAGAGTTGGAAGCGGCACAACTTTCCTGAACAACTGCCCCAGAATGGGTAAGATGCATATCTTGGAGCAGTGTCTTTATACTTTTCATGGAGGACAGCATAGCCTTGTGGGCCTTGAAATGGAGGCATAGGATTTGATTCACCTTGAGGGCCTGGGTACAGGCCATATATGCTTCATGCGCTGTCAATTGTCTGCTTGTTATTAACTGTTGTCCCTCCATGTAAAATCTGTTGGCAAATTAAGCTAATGTCTCTTTGGGCTTGAAGGATATTTGCATGAAAGCATCCTTTTTCACCTCCAGGCTAAGATCACCACCAAACTCGTCAATCAGGAGCTGTTTCATGTCCTCCCAGGTCTCAATGGAGGGCAGCTCTGGTACAACTACCTCTTGACAGGTTGGGTGTAGGCAAGTCAGAATATGTTCTTTCTTAACTTCATCTGATTCTTGTCTTATAGCAGTTTTGTAAATAGTTAAGAAAGCTGCAATAGTTGAGGTTTTGGGATCAAAGACTTGCTTAAAAGTAGGCTTGAAGTGTGCCTCAGGAGCTGGACCACCATTGCTGCTATTGAGTACATTATGCGCGGGGAGAACTCAGCTTCAGATTCAGAGGGGGGGTTGTCTAGCCCACAGTTGTCAAACACTTTCTTCAAGGGTCGTCAGAGTCTCAGTGGTTCTGGCACTTGTAGTGTTAGCTAGAGCGGTCTATTGTTCAGTAACATCTAGGTGTTGTCCTTGGGTAGTGACAACTGTGGAGAGCTCAGCCAGTTGCAAAGTAAGGGATGGCCCCACTGATAGGCAAGGGGCAAATCTGTTGTTTACCAAATTAATCAACTCACTCATCTCCTGTATGTCCCTGTCCAACTCAGTCTGGTCTTGTTTCAAATGATCCACCTCATTAGCTAGGGCAATCAACTCTCTGGCACAGTGGATTCAAGGAGCCCCTGCCAAACCAGGACAACAGCCATCCTCCTTGTTATACCTGAGTGGACTAGCAGCAGCCGTCACTACCTCACATAAAGCAGCGACTTCTTGCTGTAGTTCAGCAACCTGAGCAGTCAGCGCAAGAACCTGGGGATCAGGTTGAGGCATTTCAGTAGGACATCCTTGGCTACAAGTGGAAGCACGTAATTCCCATATGGCTTCCCAGATTTTCTGCTCTCTGTTCACCAGATCATCAGCAGGAGGAGAAGGCAGAACATCAGGTTTGGGAGTGGACAGCTCATTCACCTGACTCTTAAGTTTGGCAATAGCTGCGGCTGTGGTAGCTCTCTCTTGATCAAATTCCGCACTGAGCTCATTTAGACCTTGGGCTGCAAGGTCAGCTACCTGTTGCAATTGCTCAAAGGAATAGACACTAAATGCATTGAGCTGTTGAACTAGGCGCTCAAAATTGGAGAGATAAGCGTTTAGGGTGGAGTCTACTTGAGTTTGCCAGAGTTGTTCTAACTGGTGAAACTCATGTAGTTGCTCCCTATTGTACTCAGGGATGGACTGGCGCATTTGCTCAATGGAATTGACTAAACATGTTTGAGAGGTGACCAAATCACGCTGATTATCAGATATCAGGGAGAACAGGGAATGAATCCATTGTTGATAGGCGTCAAACTGGTCCCAATGATGGGTAACAGCTGCTTGTAGAGACAAGATTTCTTGAACGTGGAGTCCCATCACCATCTGGTGGTGGGCCAAGGTGGGCTGTACAAAGGATGACAGCAGATGATCATCCAAGCCAGCCGCTGAGAGGAGATGTTATGGCAACTGAGGGGCCACAATTAACTCATAGTATTTGGCACAGCTAAACTGTAACTGAAGGCAATGGATGGCCCCGTCCTGAGCTATCCCAAGAGCTACTGCCATTAATTGTTCCAAGTCAGGGGTACCCATAGGGTAAGCAACTAAGCGGGGACCATTCCCAAGGTTCAGTACAGTAGGGACAATAGGTGGGTTGGTGATGTCTTCCTCAATAGAAGGGCTGGTAATTTCAGGCGAGGTTGACTCCCAAATAGGTGGAGGCAAGGGACCTGCAAACGTAGATGCAAAAGGGATAACCAAGGGGCTTACAGCCCCTGTAGTGAGCACCATTTTTATTGTGTTCTGAGGCGCAGCACAGACACACAACGGGGAATCCTAACCTTAGGATTGGATTTGTACTAAGTCTTGGTTAGATGACAGGGAAGGCAATAGTGTTTACCTTGCGGCCCTGAATGAATAATCTCTACTAGGCGTGGCTAGAGAGAGGCGCAGAAGTACAGAAGACACAAAGACAAAAATGTGAATATAACTTAATTTTTATTGGTAAATATGAAATGGAATATATAGTGGTTAGGAATACCACAAAACACTACCAGGACAGTAGGATCACTTGCCACAAGCATGAGTGGGATGAGTGAATTGCGCAGAGTCAGGAAACCAAACAATCATATTTCCTGAAGTAGAAGCCAGTTCATTTTGAGAGTCAAAAGCAAAAGCAAGAGATTTGTCTTTGAAATGGCCCAACAAAGGCGAAATTGAAACATGGTGAATGCCGTTATTCACAACAGATAGCTAGTAAGGGCATCCTCAACAAACCATCAGCATTCTGATGTTGTGCACCAGGACGGTGTACCACCGTGAAATTGTATCCTTGAAAGCACAGAGCCCAACGTGCTAATTGACTTTCAGGCTCTTTTAATTGCTGCAGCCATTTAAGGGATGAGTGGTCTGTAACTACCATGAAGTGAGTCTTGTAAATGTAGTGCCATAACTGTTTTACTACATGAAGAACAGCTAAGCATTCTTTTTCAGTGACAATATAGTTCTTTTCATGTTTGTTGAGGACTCATAAAGAATAGGCCATAGGTCATTTGACGCCTTCATTGTCAAGCTGGGCTAAGATGGCACCCAAATCTGCTCTACTAGTGTTGGTGTACAATATGAACTCCTTATTGTAATCAGGGTAGACTAGGATGGTAGCCTCCTTGAGTTTGGCTTTCAGTGCTTCAAAGAACTGATATTGGCTGTCATTCCACTCAAAGAGTATGTTGCAAAGGACCTGGACTGTCAGGATTGACAATTCTTCCCCTCTGGAAACCCAGGCCCAGGAGTGGGATTTGAACCCTGTCCTGGATCCCTATGGGCCGCTGGGCCTATGGACTGCTGGGCCACCTGCCCGTGTTTTTTGGGGATCAAACCCCTACAAGCTGAGGCTCCTGTAAATTCCCAAAGCCAGAATACCAACATCAGCCCAACCATAGTGGCGCCCAAAGAGGAGCCTTTCAAATTGCCTAATGAAGGCAGAGATGGCGCCTATGTAAGCCTCATGAGTTTGAAGTCCTCTCAAGCAGCCAATCAGGAGCCTACCCAGGAAAGAGGCACGGGCCTGCAGCCTGGCCCCATGACCATGACACTAAAGCAAGACAATCAGGTAGCCAAATCAAGAATTTTGATCAATGAAAGAACTCCCGGGCCAAGCGCCATTCTGCTACTTTCAGACCCAAGTACCCAATTCCCCCAGCCCAGCTTTCTCCAATGCTCTGATGAACCCATGGAAAATGTTAAGTCTGGAGGTGGGGTGCTATATAGACCAAAGCACCACATGCTCCAAACTTATCATCATTTTAAAATAAAGGTTATGTTACTTTGGCTCATACAGCTATTACCATATTTTGTATTTGCCGTCTATAAGTTAAGTTCAAGATCCCCTGGCCCTCCTGCCCGCAGTTTTCTGTCCACCTGGTGCTCCCTTTGGGCCCGTTCATTTTAATGATTACCCATTAAAGCCCAAATATAAGGATTACACACCAGAGAAAATCATTGAACTTGACCCATTAGCCTGCATCCAATCTGCCATCAGATACAACTGCCAAGGCCTGTGGATATTCTCTACCCCCAAGTTATTTAGAGGAAAATTCAACTACCTCCCAGCCTATAACATTTATATGAAACCACCTGTAACACCAAAACCAATACCAGCCTCTTCCTCCAACCTGCCAACCAACCATACCAACAAGCTTTTTGGTATAGTGTACATCACCCTCACTGGGGTAGTGGACACCATTGTACCGGCTGCTGGCCCGTGGTCTTGGTTAGGAAAGTCTGCTTCTTACCTCTTGAAGTTAGCCCCTCTCTTGTGGTGAGCCCTGCCCGCAAAAAACCTGGCCCAAGTTACCTCCAAAACCAGCAGGCCAGCTGCCCAAGAGTGGGTCCCTGACATGGACAAGGGGTTCACTTAGTTCAGCAAAATCAGGAATGAATTATTGATAGTACCCCATTATATCAAGAAAGACTTGAACCTCTTGTAGATTTGTGGGGAGCTGCATTTTTTCAATAGCTTCCACCTTATTATTCATAGGGTGTATTCTGGTTTGGGTGAACTCATGGCCCAAGAATTCAAGTTGTTCCTGGAAGAAGGAACATTTAGAAGGTTTGAGTTTTAATCCTGCCTCCCAAATTTTGATGAAGACAGCTTTGAGGTAGTCCAAATGGTTGGTAAAGGTGAAGCTGAACACAGTAATATTGTCAAGGTCTACAAGGATACAGGAGAGTTTCAGATCTTGTAGGATGGAGTCCATAGCCCTTTGAAACGTAGACGGGGCATTGCAGAGTCCTTGGGGCATTTGAGTGGGTTCATAAAGACCTTCTGAAGTGATAAGCGCAGCCTTCTCTCTATCTTCAGCAGAAAATTTGACCTGCTAGTATCCTGATGCTAGATCCATAGCAGAGAAAAACTTTGATCCTCCTAATTTTCTGAGAGCATTGTCAATTCTAGGCAAAGAATAAGAGTTCTTTTTGGTGAGCAAGTTTAGGTAGCAGTAATCCATCACAATGTGATGGCCTCCATCCTTATTCTTTAGGATCAATAATGGGGAGGCCCAAGGGCTCTGAGAGGGAGCTAGGAGCCCAGCATCAAAGAGCTGTTTAAGCTCTTTAGAGACATGGGAATCCTCTACTCTGCTGCAGCAATAAGGTTTGGCACAAAAGGGCAGGGCATCACCTGTATCTATCTGGTAGATAACCCCCTTAGCTAGATCATAGTTGGTGGGTCCAGAGGCAAAGATATCCTTAAACTGGTCTAGCAGTTCCAGAACATCTTTTTGTTGAATGGGTGACAGTTGTGAGAAGTCTGCAGCAGTGAACAGGGAGAGAACCTGAGGGTCTCCTTCAGCCAAGTTGAAATCACTAAACGTTCCAAATGGGTAGAGGGTTGTCACTTGCTCTTAGCCTAATATGCAACCATGCCCTACAACCTGGCCCTTGTTCACCTGCATAGACAAGGCAGTCAGGTTATCCAATAGCAGCTGCACATGCTCTTTATGAGTCCAGTCCAAAATCCCAGGGCATAAACAAGGCTCTCTACGGCTTAAGGAATCAGGTGAATATAGCTCTAGAAATGATTTCAGGTAGTTTGTAGGATATCTGGGAGTCTATAATCACTTGTGAGCCAAATGGTATGGTGATAGCTGAAGGGGCAAGAAGAGGCACACCTTCCTCTGCAGTACAGGAAGGAGAAGGGTGTCAAAACTGCAGGCTCAACCCGCCAGCAAGGTTCCAACCAAGCGGGTTTGTGACCTGCAATCTGATTACCCAGCCACTTGAAGCCAAACCTGGAAGTCAACTTGGATTACCAAATCAGTCAACTTGAACAAATGATGATCCCTCACGGTGAATACCTCAATTTGGCGCTTGACTCATTAACAGGTTCAAGCCACCCCCTCTTCCATCCAGCCGTGTGATCACCAATCATGTTCCTTCTATCCATTGATTCACAATAGTTATATAATCACTATCTCACAATAAAGATTGTTATCTATCCTCTAAATCTTTTTCCCCTTGTAACTCTGCTAAAACAGCACATTTACAACAAGGGGAACACATATTGGAAGAATGAGTCCTGTACTTGAGTGAGAAGATACCCATGGGGTACTCAAGCACACAAGTCTTAAGGCGTTTACCCGGGAGACATGGGGTTCTTCAAAGATTAGAGGGATCTCATACCCTAAGAGCAGTAGGTACCCATATCAAAGGTTCACAATCCTATTTTACTCTCAAAGGAATTGCATACCAACCATGAGATTGTAGCTTTTGTTTTCTAGGACTACAGCGGGGGACACAATAAGAAGCTTCCCAAACCTCATTAGCAGGGCGGAATAGGCACCAATGGCTCAAGTTTGGGACATGCCAGCTATACCATATGATTGAGTGTAGTTGAGGTCAGGGGCCAGCTTAAGCTTCTTCATTAGCTTGGACAAAACCACATTGACTGGAGAGCCTGTGTCCAGGATAGCCTTGATCTTAACCTTTTGAATTGATACTTTCACACAAGTAGTATCTTTTCCAAAGGGGGTAAGACAGCCAGAATGTCCTGAGCAGCCTCCAATTCCTTCTCCCATTTAGCCAACGTGCATTGTAAGGCATTAATTTCCTTATACACAGTCTGTAAGGGGAGAGATACATTCACATTCTGAAAGAGAGCTTCTGCTAGCTCAGCAGCCTCTTAAGAGAAATCTACCAATACAGAGAGACAATTGGCCTGTGCTAAGTAAGGATGAGCCACTATGGCCTTAGCTTCACTCAATGGTGGGCAAGTTGTAGCCATGGTTTTTTCTGAACACAGCTTGTAAGGGACAGAAACTGTCTTGGGGATACCAGCATAGAGTAACCATAATCATCAGACTCATTGCAGTCATAATCTTTGGGTTCAGAATCACTGGAAAGATTATGGAACAGGTGAAGAATAGTTGGGCCAGCCAAATGGGAAGATTCCTTGTCAGAAGGGGGATCAGGAGGAGATGGGGGAGATTGGTCAGCAGAGAGTGTCTCTGCCTCTAAAGTGACCTCTCTTTTCCTGCCTGCTAGTTTGGGTTGCAACCCTCTATCCAAGGGTTGGTGCAGATACGTGAGTGGTGCTCTATTTGACCACAGTTATGACATACTTGTCTCTTAGACTACCCACTTGAGCCCAGAGTCATAATATGCGGATTACAGGAGGTGGTTCCCGCATTGTTGGCCTTATTTTTGCTCACCACAGTACCCCCATGGGTCAAGTGCATGTCCTACAAGAGGGTCTTGATACTATTTATTGAAGTAAGGGAAGCTTTGTGGGCCTTAAATTGCAGACATTGGAGTTGGTTCACCTTTAAAGTGTTTGAACACGCTGTGTAAGCTTCCTGGGGAGTTAACTGACAACTGGTGATTAACTGGTGCTCCTTCAATGTAGAAACAATCAGCAAATTCATCCAGGGTCTCTTTGGGCTTAAAGTCAATGTGCATAAACGCATCCTTCTTGACTTCTGAGCTGATATCTCCTCTGAATTCCCCAATTAAGAGGTGCTTCATGTCCTCCAAAGTGACAATAGAAGGGAGTTTGGAGCCCACAACTTCTTGGCATATGGGATGCAGGCAGGTAAGAATATGCTCCTTATTAAGTTCATCAGTGGTCCTTCGCATTGCAGTCTCATAAATTGTCAGAAAGGCAGCAATGGTAGAGGCTTTAGGTTCAAATATCTGTTTGAATGAAGGCTTATAGCTGGGGTCAATGTATGGTGAGATTGATTGGCTATTGTCATCTGGGTTGAGGACATTAATGTGGGGATTGCCCTCAAACTCAGATTCAGCAGCAGGTTGTCTAGCCCAGATAAGTTTAAGGCTCTCCTCTAGGGTATCCAAGGTAGAGCTGCTTTGCCCATCAATATATCTAGCAGTAGTAGCAGAAGCTCTGAATTCATTGATCTTAATCTGTTGCACCAATAGGATGCTGGTAATCCCATCAAGGCAAGTGGTCAGGGAAGTGGTTTAAGCAACCAAAGGGATAACTTGTCTATTCATTGTCTATTTCAAGCAAGAGAGGTTTTGTACCTCTCTTTCCAGTGTGTCTTGCCTATCAGCAACATCATTTGTTACTTCTGCTAGCTGATCCAAGGCAAGAGCACAGTTGACCCAGGGTTGGCCTTCCAAGCCAGGGCAACAACCATGATTGTCATGAGCAGGAGTACTAGTGACCTCAGTTTCCCCTTCACCTTCATACTCAGAGGACAAATCATCAGGATTAGAGAGGCGTTGTCTCAAATACTTGATTTCTCCTCGCAAGATAGCTACTTGGTTGATGAGTAAGGCAATGCAAGGTTCAGGCATAGGTTCTACTGGGGGTGAGTTCTGAACAGAAGATTGATGTCAAGTAGTAGCTTTGAGCTCATCTATGGCTTCCCATACCTTGGCTTTAAAGTCAGACAGGACCTCAACAAGAGGAGCGGGAGGTGTCACCTCAATGGATGCTACTCTATCATCCACTTAATTCTGTACTTGATACAGAGTGTTGCCTAATGCAGCCTTATCCAGTCCATATTGGTGTTGCAGGTGGCAGTCCCATGTATTGACATGAGTCCCAACCAGCTTGAGCTGGGAATTAACATGCTCCCAAAATTGGTTGAGTTTGGTAACCAGAGTTTCAAAATCCTGACAATGCTTTAGAAGAGAGGCCTTGATTTGACCATGCCATGTTGCTTGATGCTCATTCAATTTGCACAGTTGATCCTTGATATACCCAGGGAGCAAGGTACAAAGGGAATTCAGTGATGAGGTTAGGTACTTCTGGGAGGCCAGTGAGTCACGCTGGTTATCCAAAATACACACAAAGAGGCTGTGGGACCATTCTTGATATGCCATATTTTGAGCATGGTTATTTGAGACAGCAGTGTCTACAGCTATTTAGAAGCTGGTTCTGGGATCTTAATGCAAGTTGATGGTGAACCAGGGCAGGTTGGATAAACTGGTTGACTAACACACCAATAGTCTTCATAGACTTCATCAGCGCGGGGGGAGACCAAAGTCCAAGAGGAAGGAGTACAGGTCTTTGGAGGCGTACCTGGGATGGAGACCAGGGATAGTGTGCATTGTCACAGTGCTTGAGTGGAGGAGAGAGTGGGCGGCAGCACAAGCTTGCTTGTAGTTGAGTGAGAAATCTGGAAGGGGGGCCCAGGCAGGCCCAGGGAACAGCACCATTGGGGTTGAGGGGGCATTGGTGATGTCTTCTTCTAGAGGAGGACTAGAAACTTTAGGTTATTTGGGTACTTCAGAAACAAAGGTAGAAGTACCAGAGAATGCGTGTGAGAACAGGGTAATCAAGGGGCTTGTAGCCCCTGTAGTGAGCATCATTTTGTTGTGTTTGGCTCCTGGGGACAACATCCAGGAGGACACGGCAAGAAATCTTTATAAAAAAGATTTGAGGTTCAAAGCTAGCCTTGGGTTAGCCACAGGGCAAAATTAAGGGCATGTCCTTAATTTCCTGGAATACAAGATTTGGTTTTCCTTTTGGCAAAAATGAAAGGAAAAATCTTGAAGAATATTAAAGCCAAAGAAAATGTGGATAAACTTGTCTTTATTAGGAGAAATTATTCTGCTTAAATAGTAGACAAGGGTCAATGATCACTCATTAGGTAGACAGAGTGGCAGAGGGGGTTGTATTGAGATGAGGTCATACCAGGATCAGTCAAGGGCAGGTACAGTATTCCAGAATAGGTGGATATTGAACCAGACCCATTTTCAGAAGGTGAGGAATTCCCAAAATTGAAAGCAAAACCGGCCAAATCTCTGCACATATCATTATTTGAAGGCCATATTAAAATAGCATTAGTGGCACAGTTTACAACATAGAAGATTTAAATGCTGTCATTGAAAAAAATGGATCAAAGCTGGGGTTGCTCAAATATCCCTGGAAAACCTGGACTTTCCATATTTTTGTCCAAATAATTACGACAAGAAAAGCATATGTTATACATTATTTGGTGATGGCAGCGCTCAACCTGCTGGTTGCCAGAATTTTTCAAATTATAACGTCATCAACTCAAATTTCAATGCAGGACCTCCAATTGCTGAAAATATTCTTGCCAACCAATCAGATATATTGGAATCCCCTTCTCCCCCATCCTGAACTCACTTAAGACTTCCACATTTCCCTCTAGAAACTTGTTTCTAGATAGCTTATTTTCACTCAAATAAAAAGAAAGTTTTCCAAAAATTTGGGATCATAGGGGCTGTTTGCCCCTGTCTTTGAAAGATTAGTGTTTGCCATTTTCAAGGTTGCCATTGATTCCATGGCTGCAACCTGGCCAGCAATCTACATGCTGACGCCTTTGGATTCTTATTCTAATTTCCCCCTGCAAATTATTTGCCTTCTGATAATTTCTACCTCCATCTTCTATTAAATTACCACTGGATCCAAGATTTTGAAGCCAACCTCCTGATTTGGTCTCCTTCTTGTTGAGCAACTCATGATCTTTTATTATATCCTCATCATATTTCCTTGAATCATGCTGCATACCATCTCACCCTAACAGTACCCAGCTGTTACCCAGCCCTGCACTCTGGATCTCAGAGTTGCCACCACATGCCCCTGTGTTTTTAACACCTCCTATGAGCCATTGGCCACCACTGAAGAGTCATCTGTGCATGTTGTATATTCAAAAATTGACAGTGCCACTTAATTCAAGAATGATCCCACCTTCTACACAAAGGTCTCTGTGACGGTTCACATGGAAGCGGTTGTGCAGGCAAGGGCTGATTTGGCCTCAATAAAGACTTTATGCTGAAATTTGGTATATGATAGTGGTTTTGGGACAGGTAGAGGCTTAGTAGGTAACATTGGCTACTGGAGGCAGAGAATGAACCAGCTTAGCAGGTAACATTGGCTGCTAGGGTGCTAGTTAGGTGTCTTCATCAAGTAGGTAACATTGGATACTAGGGGTAGGGAATGTAGTAGCCTAGCAGGTAACATTGGATGCTAGGGTGCTAGTTGAAAGGTCTGAACCTAGTAGGTAACATTGGCTAATAGGGAGGATGAGCTCTTCAACCAGCAAGTAACAAAAGACTACTGGGAAGAGATAACTCTTCTACCTGGTAGGTAACATTGGCTGCTAGGAAAGGGAAAAGCTGAGGTAGCTCCATGATCTCTTGTGCACTTAAAAGAGGTCTGTGAGTAAGCACCTTACCTAATAGACTGTTAAAGTGCCCTTGTCTGTGTTTCCCTTGAGGCTTTGGGGAGGTCCTGAAGCTACCATTGGGGGAATGGATATTCCCTGAGACGTTGTCAGGGTAGCTGCTTGGGGAAGCAGCTGCAGAACTTGATTATGAACAGGCCTCTGGGAAGTAAAGTTGGTTACTTTGAAACTGAAAGTTCAGGCTTAACGGCAACTGCCAGAATTAACTCATTCCAAAAGTCAACTTACTATATGTCAATAATCAGAATTAAAAATACTTTAATGTCAACAGCATTGAAAACTCAGAATTGAGTTTTAACTCATGCAGACTACTAAATGTTGACACTTTTTTAATAAGCAGAAACCTGTTTCCTGAACATTTTACTTAATAAAAGTTAAGCTTCAAGATATTTTTTAGGGTAATGTGACAACATAGATTTTAAAAAGTCCATAAAAAAATTATACATGACAATTAAAAAAATCATAAAAATACATTTTTATTTTATTTTACTATGAAATTAGCTATCTTTACTATAATAAATTTTTCCCACTTATAAAAACAAATAAAATCCAATACACAAAAAGATACTACATAAAAGGTTACATATTATAGCAAAATATAGCAATCAGAAACAGGAATATAAAGTTTTTTCTATATTGAAAACTACAAAAAACATATAATTTACTAGTAAAATACCAATATAGACCATGTAATAAAGTCTAAAGCATCAAACTATCAATAGAAAATCAATGATTTTATAAAAAAAATTACCATAAATTATTAATGAGTTATTTAAAATAACTTTTATTTAAAAATATTATACTTAATATTTAAGAACTATATAAAAAATTAGGCAATACTCAATAAATTTAATTAAAAGCTAGACTGTGATCACCTGGTTGCCATTAAGAACTGTGGCAATCTTCTTTATGTATTCCCCAATATCTGAAAGCTTATATTTGGCCTTGAAAACTTCCTTAATTTTCTCTTGATACTGTTTCTCTTTGGTGGTTCTCTTCTTCTTGGATGGGCAGTTCTCAATATCTCTGATGGATGCAGCAGTCTTCCCCTGTTAGACTTTGAGGTGCTCATAGAAAGTGTTGTATCTGGGCTTTATTCCAAAGGAGGACTTGATATGCTTATGCCAGCCCTCTAAAGATGAAGTAGTTTTTATCTCATCCTTAAGAACTGCCTGATAGCAGTTCCAGTTGGCTTTGGCTCTGGGCTTGCTCCGGCACTTAGTGACCTTACGTCCAATCCACTGTGGTTCATAATATTTAATGAAAGGGTAGAAGGTACCATCATTTTTCTTGGCATATGGATCCTGGCATAGGAGGTCAAAGGCTTGTCCAGTATGCTCTGGTTTTACAAAGGCTAGTGCTACAAACTTTTTAATTAAGAACTTGCACTTTCCTGATTTATCTAGACGGTGGAGCTTGCTGAGCTCAGGTAGAACCTTTAGTTGCATGTTGACATCCTGTCAATAATGAAAAAAACACCCCTGGACCTCTCCATCAAAGGTATTTACAAAAGTGTTATACTGGGAAGTTTCATAGTCCATGATTATAGTTGAGGGTCCAAGTGCTTTATCTTGAGCTTCTTTTTCTGCAGCAAGGGTGGCTTCATCCTTTTCATCATCAGCTGGATTAGCTCTAGTGTTATGGCCAGGGGGACTCTTTCTATTACTGGGTAAGGCTTTGATATCCTCCTGAAGGATTTTCAAGGCCCTTGTGTAGATCTCTTCTGTTGCCCCAGGAAGCAGAAGATAGGCAAATTAGAGCACATTGCCTTCAATAAGGGAATGCACAACCCATAGTTGGTAAAAAAAAGGCGGGGATTAATGCAAAGGTACCGTCACATAACCAGGTCTCTGAATCTCTTAACTGCTCCAGGTTCTTTTGTGTAGAATATCATATAATTCTTGCCTCTGCTTTAGGCCCATCATCACGTAAAAGAATACCTCATCACCATTGAACATCTTCAGCTCCTCTGTCAATACTGACTCTCCTTGAACCATGGCTGATTTCTTATGGGGGAATATATCACGGTGTTTGTCACATATGTACTTTACTAACTGGTTGCGGGATAGGGATGAGCTTCAGGTTCTCATTAATTAGGTGTGTGGTGGTCTTAACTTCCATATCAGAAGCTTTGACGTCTTTGGAGACTGGAACCATTTGGTATAGATACCACTTTAGAAGCTTTTTATAAGATTTATTGGAGCATTGCATGTGTGCTCTCCTTTTTCACCAGTGACTTTATCCCATCCTTATTTATTGATCCTGGCAGCGCAGCTTCTATCTTCAGATACATAATGCTTGCTTCTCCCTGCTCTCTTCTGATTGTTGCAATTGAAAACATAGCTATCACAGACTAAACTTCCACCTCCTTTGACAGACATTAGAGGGGAAACCTGAGGGAACTTATTTGTGAGCTTAAACTCTCCTTTGACATTACATATATTGTGAACCTTTAGGGGATCCCATGGGCCAATTGGTGCTTGATAATAGTCAGACAGGTAATCATCAGGATCTTCTTTATCAATACTTGATGAGGAGGATGGAGGTGCAGATTTGTTGGGCAGTGGAGGGGAATTATCTGAAGTTGGATTCTTGCGCTTCTTGGACTGGGATGAGCTTGATTCCTTGGGGCTTGATTCCTTTGAGCTTAATTCATCTGGGCTTGACTGGGGTTCTGAACTCTTGGGTATCTTCTTTCTTCCTTGCTTATTTAGTAGAACCTCATCTCCTTCTGATTGATACCAGCTTGGAGAAGAGGAGGGGGCAGGGGAGGGCTCTTTGCTTTCAGGGTCTGGGGTCTTCTCCTTTGTCTTCTCTTTCTTTGAGGGCTCTTTGGCTGGTTTTTTGTTGGGGTAGGGACTTAGGGCCTTTCCAGAGGCTTTGGGTATTTTCTTGGTTGACTTGGGGCTCTTTTGTGGCTTCTTGTAAGATTTGTCCTACAATAATTAGAGTAGAGTTCATAAAGTAAGAATAATCATGTGAAACATGAATAAAATTAAATAATAATCACTTGTTTTATTTTTATTATGAATTAAATAGTTTATAGAATTATGGAAAGTAATTTTAGAGCTAGTTTATTAGTAAAGAATAGAAAAAACCCATGTTTAAATAAAAAGTCAAAATTCTGGTAGTCACAATAGGCAAAAATATTTAATTTAGTTTTTCAGCATAAAAAACTCTTTAATTTTGACGTCAACATACTGACAGTCAGCATTAAAGTAGAAAAACACTATGTAAATCACTTATAAAACTTAGTTAATATTTTCTGGAGTTGGTTTTTTAAGGCCAAAATTGATTATTTTTAAATTTAAAAATTGCATATGCAACTTATGAAAACTAAATAATAGGGATTGTAGAGGGAAGTCTAAAGTACAGCCTTGGGTACTTTAGCCTGAATTATCATACCATTGTATGTGTGCTTTTTGTTAAGTGGCAGTGTTTTACTAATAAACCAGTGAAGGTGTCAACATTCAAGCAGCCAGTGTTCTTTTATAGTAACTCTCCTATTAAATCTCGCTTAAATTCAATCACTTTGTTTGCTTAGTCAAACTCCTCTGTTGCAATTTAGGTGACGTGTTGATTTGACACAAAGTTGACATTATAAATACATATATAAATTCCAGTTTTAACATATGCGTTTTGGCTTAAGTGGACTTCCAGAAATAAGCTATAGTTTATCCAGTGAGTTTAAAATAACAGTAAATATCTAAATAATACAAAGAATGCTATGAAAGTTGGCATATGTCTTTGTTCAATGCTTATCTTATTATTTATTTAATAAAAATAGTAGTAAAAAATATAAAAAATAGTTATTTTAGAATATTGTATAATTTATTAAGAAACTCATGGATTCTTATTTGAGGTTGACATCCAGATATTACTTACTGGAGTCAACCTTAATGTAAAAGTACAAAGAAACTTACATTTTCATAGTAAATTATATTGGTTTTTTGGCTTAAAATTAAGCCTTTGTTTAAATGGTGTCAACATTATGTATGTTCCTTTTTAATTTTGCAATTCTGACTTAATAATTCACTATGAAAAATTAGCTTAGTTTTGGAAATGCCCAATTCCGGCGGATAAATACTAAAATAATGATAACTTACTGAATGTCAATAAATTGTCAACATTCAGTGAGTTGACTTGCAGAATGAGTTTATTCTGGCAGTTGCCGGCTTAACCACCTGAGTGAGTAAAGACAACTTGCACAGACATGAGGATTGTATGTGGTTGAATGGCCCAAGTGGAGGTCACTTACAAGGTCCAAGTCAAACGCCAGTATCCTTGTAGACTTATTTCCTGAGTCCGAGTTATTGTTAATGGGGACCGGAAATGAAACCAAAGTGGTTCATAGTGAGGAATGAAACCTAGGTGGTTCATGGTGAAGACTAGTTGAAGGACTTGAAGATCATTGCAAATTCACTGCCACTTTTGGCTTTGGACTGCACTATTTTCTCCTGCTGCACCAAGGAAAGTCCAAAAATATCAGCCAAACCGCTTAATTCCTTATGGAATTTGGTGCACACAGTAGACAAGAGATTTTTACTAGCCTATCATGTGGATCCTCTGGCTCTGATTGCTCTCTCCTGGGAAGAAACACTGATTAATTTGGATTATTTGTTGGCATGGTGTTTCCCACTTTTGAAAACCATCATAACCAACTAATCAAGTGATGCCACATTGATGCTCAGAAAACAAATGAGTTTAAAATGCCTGGCACTCCCTCTAGTCAATCAGATAGAACTGCAGAAATTAGTATGTTGCTTTTCAGTTCTCCTGGTTCTGACCAGCAGAAATTCTCCACCAGCCAATTGAATCCAAGACATAAGGTCATGTGATTCTATTCCCCTGTAACATACTCCTTTTAACATAGCAAGGGGACTTTCAGTCCCCTGCTTGTCAATTCTCTAGTTACATTAGATTGGATAACTTGTTGCTAAAACTTTATTTTTTGTTCATTGGAAACTCTCTGTTAGAGTTTCTTATTTGCTTTAATTAAATTGTTAGTACTTTTCCTATTAAAAATTACCTTTTTCTGGTCCAGTTCAAACCTGGTTGTCTTCTCTGAATTTCTAATGGAAGTGTTAGACCTTAGTTGTTGTTTAAAGTTTGCTTACGCTTTCAAAATATCACTTGGATCTAAAATTTTAATATTAAGTCCTTATAAAACTTACTTTTATACTGATTTTTCTTTTCTTTTGCTCAATTTCAACCCCGCTTTTTCTTTAATCATTGCAAAAGCCTCCCAAAATCATCTCCAAGTCTCTACTAAGTCTCTTGTCTTGAGTTGACTGGATTTTAGTGACTACCAGTCCTAATTTAAATTTTACAGCTTCAAGACTCAAAAGTTGGGCTCCCAAATTCCAAATTTTGTGGAGATTTCAATTATGATACTCCCATTTTTTAAGCTTGTGGTATTTTCCCTGGCCCTGTTTTTGTTGCTCCTCTGGTCCACCTCCATGAATCTTTGGGCCTGTTTCTCTTATTCTGAGTGTTATGTGAGCAGTGATCCCTCTCAACTCCTGCAACTTCCTGTCAGCCTCCTCATTTCTGGATAGGCTCTTGTCAAGAGCTTGACTTGTGAAAATTTGGACCCATACCCATCCAACCACGCCTTGCTGACTCTGTTTGCTGAGGAAGTTCCTGAGTCCTCTTCCCCTCTTCTGGGGAGTAATGACTTGGTTCCCTTACCTACGCTTGAGGTACTGGTTTGTGTTCCCACTTGTAAACCTTGGTTACTTTCTGGCCTTGTGTTGATGGGACTAAATGTGTATTTTCTTCAATTGTCCCCAGTGTCCTCTCTTTGGTCCCCCCTCAGAGCGGCTGTCCCAGTGCTTCACTGGGTGGCATCCTGATGGTTTATCTCATCAGGATGGAAGGCAAGCTTAGTTAGTTTAGCCCCCCTCTTACAACCATAGCAAAGACTAGTTGAAGGACTGGAAGATCATGGAGAAGGACTAGCTAAAGGACTGGAATTTGGTTAAGAAGGACCAACAGAAGTAGATGAAATAGCAGAAATGTTGGAAATAAACTGCTAGAAATAATATTAATTATAAGAAAAAAGCAGCTAAAAGAATTAAGTGAGCTGCCAAAAAGATATGATAAAAAGATTAAGATGAATAACATATAAGAGGTAGGAATAAAACAGGAAATGATTTACAGAAAATAGGCTGTAAATTTATAAAGAGTTGATGTAATACAAAGGAGACAAAGTACCCAGAAACAAAACAGAGAAACTTTGAGGACAAAGGCTGTAGTTTTGCCAAAATGATTAAGTGAGGCAAGAAGCAAGCGGCAGGAAAGTTTGAATGGCTAAAATGATGAAAAAACACAGAGAAACTTGGAGAAATGTTTAAGAAATTAGGGTTCAAAAATCCCCTAAGTAAATCATAGTTGGAAGCACTTGAGTTTGGCCAGAGAAAGGTGTCAGGAATCACAGTGAAACCGTTTGAAATGCAGAGCAAGTGTTTACCTGGGGCAAGACAATGCCAGGTTTGAACCGGGGTCAAGAGCAAGTCATTTGGACAAATGTCTTTGCAAAACAGCTCAATCTGGTTATTTGATTGGCTGCATCTCAAAGCTTGTTTGATCAAGGTTTTAAGCCTAAAAAATGAGGGAATGAACCAGGAAAAGCTGGTTTTTTAATTGGCTGAAGTAATTAAAAAGATTTAATACTTTATAGATCAGAAAAAACATGATAGTTTAAGCCTTGAAAAACCAAGGATATGAAAAGAAACAGGAACTGAAACAAGGAGTTATAAAAGGGGGTTCAGTCTGAGGCTTTTCTGGGATTTGACCAAGTGAAATACCAAGGCCACTAAGACTACATAGTGATCTGGAGGACAAGATAAAGGAGCAGGAGCCTAGGATAAGGAGCAGGAGTCCAGGACTAAGGTGAAGGAGCCCAAGACTAAATACAATGAGTCTGAGAGATTGTTAGAGGACTCCAAGTATTGGCACATATCAATTGAATCCCAGACTCCCAGGCCATATACTAGAAGGTTTCTAAGAGGATCTTCCTTCTGAAAGCAAATAAAAGCCCATTTTGAATCCTGCCCAAATTTCCAAGTAATTTAAATATTCCCTATTATTGAAATGTCTAATATCTTCTGCTCTAGTCAAGGGGAGGAAGAAACCTACCAGCAAAGCTGTTGAAGGTTTTCTACTGCTAAAACTTCCCAGGAGGAGTGAGAAAGATTAACTAGACACCTTGAGATGACATATAAAGGAATAAAATTTATTATAAATGAGTTTAATAGGCTGTTGAAGGATTAATACAGGCCCACAGAGGGTCTAGCACCAGCTGAAGTACAATAACATGGTGGTGATGCCCGCATAGTTATAGGGAAAGTATTAGGAGAGTTTGCAGTAATGCAAACCAAGTATAAACTTCAAGCTAGTCACCTACCTCTACTAAGGAATGACAACTCCTTCTAACCAGTCCTTGGCTATGACCCAGGACACACAATGGAGACTGGTGAACAGGAACCCCACACATACCCCTTATCAGGGCCCAGAAAGCCCTGGACAATTAGCTGGCCATCCTAGAGGCAAAAACCCCACAGCTTGGGGACCCCTGCCAAGTACCTCCCAGAGCCAGAAAACCCACCTTTTGACTAACAAATGGCCCGGGATTTGAGAGGCACATGAGCCTCAAATCCTTGGCTTTGACTCTATTAACAAATTTGGGCCTCTCAACTATCAGGAAATGGCATATTGGGAGCGCAATTGTTTGATTGCCCAATTGGGCACTCAATCACTTGCAGCTTCTATAAATAACTGTGGCACATTGGCATGCTGCAGTTCAAGAAATGTTCATGTTATACCAATGAGCACCCATCCCCTGGTCTAAGTAAGCAGATTTCAGAGAAAATTGTAAGTTTAATTGCAGTTGATCCATCAGTTCTCTGGTGGCACTAAAAGCCTCAAAATCACCAGTAAGTACAAATAGTGAGGAGGAGAAGCCCACCTCACTGTTAACATCTTAATAAAGTGAGTTTATGCCCAGAAATCATTATCTTATTGCATAAATTGTTTATTTTTGCTCCAATTTAATTATTCTCTTTGCATCTATTTGTGAATCCACCACACAATACAATCTTGCCTACCCACATCCCCTTGGCTATACTCCTGCTGACTCTGTCAGTCCTCCCCTCACCTTTGACGTGGAGTATTACCACCCTCATCACCTGTATCTTCCACCTAAAATGAAGGAGATTCCTGCTATTCCCCCTACTCAATGTGCCTCCTGCCCAGGACTTCAGTAAGTTGGGTTTTGTCTACATCACAGTATTGGCGCTGGCCAACCAGGTTGTGCCCCATACTGAAAGTTGGCGCCCTCTTTCTACCGCCATCAACTATCTGGTCTGTATTGCGCCTATTGTGTATATGGTCTTCCAGGCCCATCCTGCCTCCCCTGTGGGAGCCCAGTTGGACTCTGGTATGGGCCGTGACACCCCTCCTAAACTCCCACCTCCTCAATCCCCCTTTTCAACTGTTGAAAAAAGCTAATCAGCTTATATTGCTTATAAGCCTGGGCTTGGTCTTTTTTAACAGGCTTGCTGCAGCCAATCAGGGGCTGTCAACACAATGATTTCTCCTTGCCCAGACTCAAAAATTTTGTCTCCATAAACCAAATTTTACATCCCAGCCAATCAGAATTCAGTTTTTAAATCTTCTGTCAGGGAGCTAACCTATAGTGGGTTTGGGCTGGTTGGTAGATAGGCGCCCCACAGTCATGGGGGGAGTTCCCACCACAGGATGGGTGCTAACTTCACAATGTAGGAGAACAATTTTCCTAATAGGGCCCAAGGTCCATGGAGGATATCATGGAATTGACAAGGCCAGTAAGTGTAATATAGAGGACGCCAAACAGCTGGGTAGAGATTGTATTGGTGGTGGTCTCTTTTTCCTTAAGGTGGCTAGGTTGGGGGGTCACTGACAGAGCCATGTTTAGGGAGTAAGCTGGCTTGGGGGAATACTCAGCAGGATATTCTGAGCCATAGGGGATTACTATAAATTGGTGTAATTTGGGTAGCTTGGCGTCTGCTTCTGGTAAATGATAGGCCGGTGTTGCAACTGAACCAATGAGGATTCAGTATTTGGAATTGGGGAAGACAACAGTCCAATAGAAAGGACAGAATAATAAGAATAAGGTATTTTTTATTGTAGAATATTGTGATTAATATACCATATGGGGAAAGCCACAAGGCCACAAGGGGGTGGCATAGTGGGAAGTTACATGTAAGGTTCAAAGCCAAGGAATAACTTGTGTGGGGATCAGAAAGTCAAATTGGTAACACTCCTAATTAAGATGAAGTACTTGCCATTTGATATTTGCCATCAGATTAATCCATGTTGTTAGATACGTCAAGGGGCACTCATCAAGCACTCCCTTTGTATTGTAAGATACGTTAGCAGACAAGTCTGGAAACTTGGTTGCAACAATAAGGTGTCATTTATTGTAGAATATTGTGATTAATATATCTTATGGGGAAAGTCACAAGGCCACAAGTGGGTGGCATAGTGGAAAGTTCCATGTAAGGTTTGAAGCCAAGGAATAACTTGTGCGGGGATCAGCAAGTCAAATTGGTAACACTCCTAATTAGGATGAAGTACTTGCCATTTGATATTTGCCATCAGATTAATCCATGCTGTTAAGTATGTCAAGGGGCAACTCATTGAGCGCCCCCTGTGTATTTTAAGATACATTAGCAGGCAAGTCTGGAAACTTGGTTGCAACACCAGTAGGGCAGAGTCAGAGTAATTGTTCTGTGAATGTAAAAGTGCTAAGAGTAAGTATGGAATAACTTGGGAGAACCAAAGGTTCATATTAATTTTGTTGTAAGAATGCCAATAATCAACTTCCTGGCAACTTCAGGTATATGTATGCTCATCAGTTATAGAAAAACTTTTTTTTGCTTTCTTTGGGTCAGGTGTGTAAGAGAGGGGTGCCAAACTAACTAAGTTTGGCTCCCATCCTGGAGGAAAGATACACCAGGATACCATCCAGTGCAACACTGGGATGGTCACTCAAACAGGATTCTAGAGAGAAGACGTGGAGAACAGTTGAGGGAAATAGCGGTTGAACCCCATCAAAGCCATTCCTGAAAGCAGCCAGGGGGTACTATCAGGGACCCAGTCTTGGGCGGCTGGCCTGTTGTTTCCGGGGGTAATTTGGGCCGGGGTTTTTGCGGGCAGGGCCCACCACAAGAGAGGAGCTAACTTTAGAAGGTAGGAAGCAGACTTCCCCACTGTCAGGGATTCAACCTGCAGGGGGTTCCTGAGGACTTGTGGGCGGACGGCCCACAGGCCCTGCAGGGAGAGCCCACCACAGGATTGGGGCTAACTTTACAATATAAGATAACAATTTTCCAAGTAATGCCCAAGGTCCTGTTGTAGGCACCATGGAATCAATCAAACCAGTGAGGGTGATATACATCACCCCAAATATTTGGGTGGAGGTAGATTCATCAATGGCAACAAAATCTTGTGGGCAGTCAGGCCGCGGGGTGTGGGGCGGCGTCATTAGAACTAAATAGGCAGGCTGGAAATTATACTTGTCTCGGAATAGCAGAGGGGGCCGGATGATTTTGGTACCCTCTCTGTAAAGGACTTCAGTCTCTCTGGTTCTAGCTTCAGGGTCGTGGATAAGGATTTCCTCCAGAGTAAACTCCAATCACGCCGGGTTGGGTGGGTACTTGGTAAAATGTAATGGGCCAAAGGGAGCTCCTGGTGGACAGTAAAGTTTGGGTGGCTGGTCCGCGGTTTCTTGGGTTATGTGGACACAGGGAACAGGGCCTCAAAGAGTAGACTGAAGATGAAATAAAACTAATAAAAAGTATGGTATGATCTGGTTGAACCAAAGGTTCATGTCACTTTATTGCAAGGATGGTGATGGGCATCTTCCTGGCGGCTCAGGGTATAAGTATGCCCATCTGTCATGGCAAAACTTTCAAAGATTTTCATGGCCCAGGTTTTCCCCTCTACTAGGTCCTCACAGCCCTTAGTGGCAACAATTGCAGGGGTTATTTCATTGGCTGACTTGCAACTAGAGCACTTCAATTCTTCAACCAGGTCACAGGACGGGTCATCTCTGGGTGGCCTGCGTCCTATGGAAGGTACCTTTGTTTCTTCTTCCAATGTGGCCCAGGTTATTCTGGGGTCTGTGGCTAACCCAGCCCGTTGATTGGTTGGGTTAACAGGAACCCCTGGCGCAGGGGGCATCATTGTAGGCAACCTTGGTTCATCAAACTTCAGGAGATTCTCCAAAGTTGAATCCAATCCTGATTTGATCCCCAAAAACTGCTGGCAGCCGGGCGGCTGGCCCTGCGGGCTGGTGGCCCGCGAGATGCCAGGGTTTGACTCCCATAGTTGAGGTCTTTTGATTATCATAGTTGATAGGAGTTTGTCACTTGTGACACCCACCCAAGACCATGGGCCAGCGGCCGGTACAATGGTGTCCACCACCCCTGTGAGGGTGATGTACACTATTCCAAAAAGCTTGCTGGTAGGGTTGGTTGGAAGGTCAGGTGAAGAGGCTGGCATTGGTTTGGGTGTTACAGGAGGTTTCATATAAATATTGTAGGCCAGGAGATAATTGAATTTTCCTCTAAATAACTTGGGGGTAGAGAATATCTATGGGCCTTGGCAGTTGTATCTGATGGCGGATTGGATGCGGGCTAGCAGATCAAGTTTGAGGATTTTCTCTGGTGTATAATCCTTATATTCAGGCTTCAAGGGATAATCAGTGAAGTTAACGGGCCCAAAGGGTGCACCAGATGGACAGAAACTGCAGGCAGTGGGGCAGGAGATCTCAAACTGAATTGATAGACAGCAAATACAAAATACGGCAAAAGCTGTATAAGCCAAAGTAACATAACCTTTATTTAAAAATGGCAATAAGGTTTGAGCGCAGAATCTATAGGCATATATAGCATTCTGCCTCCAAACTTAGTATTTTCCATCAGGGCTTTATAAAAATATTGGGAAAAGTGCAGGCAGGCAGCCAGAGGGCCCGGGTGTGGGAGCGGCAAAATGGCACCTTGGCTGAGTGTTCTCTCATTGGTCAGAACATCCAATTTGGTCACTTGATTTTCTTGATTCTTTGCTGTGGTCACAGGGTCAGGCCCAAAGCCCAGGTTTATCTTTAGCAGTAGAGTTTTTTGGTTACTTGAGAGGACTTCAAACTCATGAAGCTTACATAGGCGCCATCTCTGCTTCCATTAGGCAATTTGAGAGGCTTCTCTTTGGGCGCCACCATGGTTGAGCTGGTGCAGGTATTCTGGCTTTGGGACTTAGCAGGAGCCTCAGCTTGCAGGGGCTCAATCCCAAAAAAACGCGGGCAGGCAGGCCCTTGGTCTATGGGCCCAGTGGCCCGCAGGAATGTAGGTTTGGGGTTTGAATCCCACCCTTGGGCCCGGGCTTCCTGGGATAATGAATTGTCAATCCTGACAGGTACCTGGGTGCTATAGCACTGAGGAGCAGGTGCAGGCTGAGAAATGGGTTTGGGGTCTTCCACTGGGAGTGCAGATGAGGGGGAGTCCTCTTCATGCAAAGGTCTGGGCATCAAGTCAAGGAGAGACAGATCCAAGTCATTGCAAGTGAGACTCTTCACCAAGTGTTCACCAGAGATAATGAGGTCCTGTGCCCTGCCAGGAAGGTCTTCCACAAGATTCAAAAGATGAGAGGGGTTATTGCTCACTCTGAGCACTGAGGAGAAAATCTGCCCCCAAAGATGAGGAGAAGTGGACCAGATGAGTAGTAGATCTGAGTACAACGTAAAGAAAACAAACTTACATATTAGAATCAACATTTTTGAGAGCGAAAATGGAGATTTTATCTCAAAATGTAAAATTCAAAGTAAGAAAAATACCCCATAAGAAAGAGGGGAATTTTTTGTGTCTGGAGAGTAAAGGGGGAGGCTAAGAACCTTGAAAATAAGATTCTAGCCAAGGTGCACCTTTCAATAGAAGAGTATAAGGCTTAGGAACAAAGCAAAAGCAAAACCAAATTATAATAGGTAAATTAAAGTTTTAAATACTAACTTTTAGAGTTCAAACCGGGTTCCAAAATCAAAAGCAGTAAGTTCTAATGTTAGTACTAACACTAAATATAGGGACTTTGAAGATGACAACGGGATCTAGGAAACAGCAACTAAGGTAAGGGATGATAGCCATATTTACTAACAAACTTTAGGATATCAGAGGACCAAGAAAAAAGCCTCAAAAACCAAAATTTTAAAGTTAAAAAAGAAAGTTTTAAAAGTTTAAACTTTTATTAGATATAATGAGCAAGTAGGGGACTGAAAGCCCCCTGTCTTGCTTTAAGGATATAGTTTTGAATTCAAAGGTCACCTGACCCAAAACTTGAATTCAATTAGCTAGAAGAGAAATTTTGAAAGGGGGAATCCAATGAGTTGAAAGGTTTCCCAATCATTTCTAGAATTACTTCTGATTGGCTGGTGCCTAATAAATGGTTCAGGGAAGCATTTAATCCAGTTAGATTGGAATTTGTTGATTTTTCAGATGCACAACCTGATTGATTACTTCTCATCTGTTTTAAATGAGGGGAAAACCAAGCCAAAAAATAGTCCAAATTAATTAGGGATTTCTCCCTGGTGGGAATATAATCTTATCCTTGGTAGTTACCACCTGAGAAGGGTACGCTAGTAAAAAACTCTTGTCAATTGTGTGAGCTAAATTCTCAAGGAAATTTAGAGGTTTAGCTTTATTCTGAGCAGTTTTCTTGGTGTGCCAAGGGAAGATAGTCCTATCCAGGGCTAAAGGGGGAGTGACTTTACAAAAGCCAGATTTTTATATGTTGCTTTTAATTCATAATAGCGGTTTCTAAGCTATTTTTAAGACTTCAGACTCAAATCTCCTTCATTTTTCATCTGTTTTTGCAACAGTTTTTGCTTGCTCTTTCTCTTTGGCTTCTCCTTGGCTCTGTTATTACACCAGCAACACTTAAATCAAAATTGATTAAGCTTATATTCCTTTTTTTAAACCTTTAAGTTTTCTATAACTCCTAAATAAGTTAGAATGAGAGCTATATTATGTCACCTTGTTTTATCAAACATAATAAATACTTGAAGTCATCAGTTTTAACCTTAAGTTGTATCAAGAATATTCCTGACACTTATAGTTGTGTAACCAATGTGCAGACGCCCAATGTCACCAAACAGACGTCTGCCATCAACGTGCAGATGTCTGCTACCACCACGTAGAAGCCCGCCACCACCAAGCTATTGCCTATTGTCAACATACAGGCGCCAACCATCATCAAGTAGATGTCTGCTGCCACTGCCACCAAGCAGATACACATCTGCACGCAGAAGTCTGCCACCACCAAGCTTTTTCTCACTGCCATTGAACAGATGCACACATCCACTGCAAAGGCGCCCACCACTCTTGCCAGTCCCACCTGCAAGCCATCTGCAAAACAGGCACCCATGAGCCAGCCTGCCACCTGCCAGCCTTTGCCCTCTCATACCAGCAGTCCAGTTCCCATTCACTTTTTTGAGAAATAGCCAAATTGGGAAACCAGGAAAGCCAATTTCCCCAAAGCCAAACTTGGGAGGAACTGCTGTCCAAGTTGGGAGCCTATCAAATGGGAAATGGACTGACAGGCTCTCCAACAATGAAAATCATGCACCAAATTCAGTAAATGAATTTGGATGCATGAAGAAGACCCAACCTGCATTATGCCAATGCAAACTGGAATCCAGCCAAACCTTCTCAATTGTCAGCCACCCAAGCCAATCCAAAAAGGGAATAACAGATTCAACTCAGATTCTTGATTCCCCAATGCCATGCCTTCCAATAATCATGTCTTGCAGGTCCACTAGTATAAATAAAGACAAAACTCTCAATGATAGTGTTTTCTATCATTGAGTGAATATCCTCCTCAATATTATCATATTAATCAATCCTCTACCTATACTTAGCAAGTAACCTTACTAGACCCATCACCCCTCCCCAATTCAGAAGATGAATTATACTATTTTCACAGCTGTCTTGACAGCTTACCTTGGGTTAGGGGAAAACCAGCAGCCTATTCTCAGTCTGGACCTGAACCACAAGGAACCAAAGGGATATCATACCATGAGCCAACACAACTTAAATCAATTGATTCAAACCCGTAGACACCTCTGGCGTTATCTTGCCCAACTCTCAACTTGGCTAATTATGTGATCCCTGCGGTTATGCTACTGTACTTTTCTGGAAGCCTTAGACAATTCAACATCCTTGCCAAAGCCTTCTTTCATTCAATGAATCTCTAAACAGTTGTCTACGCCTTGAACAGCTTCCAGATGCCTAACCTGCTGTGGTGATCTTACTACTGTGAGTTGGGATAGTCAGTTGGTTGGTTGACAGACTTGGAGATGGGCAATGGAATGGGGGACAGATCTATTGGTTGGTCAATAACTGAGTACTGTACCAGTCAGAAACCAGACAGTTATTTGATTGCACAAAGATGATCAAACCAGGAGAACAACAAAGGCTTTAGAGTAGTAGTGACAGCAACTACTTGAAAGCAAATCCTCAAGTAGTGACTTCTAGTCAAGCTAATTAGCAATGTAGTTAGTAAGAGGATACTAGCCTTTGTGATCCTCAAATTATACACTCAAAGAATATTCAATGGTGTAGCTAAAATAAGGGGGTATAAATGTATATCTTTATTGAGAAAAGAAGAGGGGTTTATATACTATAACTTAATTAATAAATCAAGGCAATTTGGTCATTGCATGTGGTAGAAGAAGGGGGAAATGAATGTTAAACAGCTGGGGATCAACACAGCAATCAGGGGAAGGTGAGAACAGCCCCAGCGGCACAAGGGGGTTACCAAAGGTTCAAGGTTGGGGAAGTTGGTTGATAACCGTAGTCAGTTAACTAATCAAGTGACAAATTAACGCCTAGTTGGTGCAACATTCAATCTGGAAGCTAATTGGTGTATTGAGCATCTGGAATGACTGCTTCATTTGAAAGACAATCAGGATCTTTTACAATCAGGAAGTAACTCAACAACAATCAGTATTTGAGTGGCCAACTGGTGATGGGTTTCACCACACCTGCCATCTTGTGTTACTAAAGTTTTACCCCCAATATTTGGGTATTACAGTTGAGATTGTCTGACTTGCACCCCAACATCTACTTGTTAGTTTTAGAGCTTGTTTTCTTTTGAATTCCTTTTTCTTCTTCATCCTGTTATATTCTTGAAATCTTGTCATTATTCATGTTGAGCTCTTATTTTATCAACTTAGTAGTTTTTTAATAATACTTGATCATTAATATGGAATAGCTTTAATCCACAATTGATCCAGAGCTTTACCCTGATCTGTAAGTTAGTTTCTTAGACCAATATTCTATTACTAAACCCATAATTTATTTATTTTCCTAGGTGTTATAAATTTTCTTAGTTCCAAATTTACTTCTTATAAGTTATTAGGAGCTTTTATTTGACTATTATTGCAAACCTTTCCCACTTTTTTATGTTTGATAAATATAAACATATTAGAACTTAACACATTATTCTACAATTATTTATCAAAGAGTTTCAGGTCCCAGAATGCCCTAGACAACCAGCTAGCCTGCCTGGAGATAAAACAACCAACAGCATTGGAAACATTACCAACTGCCTTCCTGGGAGGAAATCCCCCTTTCTGATCACAAATGGCCTGGGTTTTTCAAGGCCCACATGCCGTGAAACCCTGTAATTGAATCTAATAACAAATTTGGGGGCATTTACTATTGGGAAATGGTACATTGGAAGGGTGATTGTTCAATTGAGCAATTGGGCACTTGATTGCTTGTGATATCTATTAATATCTGTAGCACCTTAGTATGCAGCAGCCAGACTAATGTTCATGATATACCAGCCAATGTCCTTCCATACCAAGGTCCCAGTGCACAAATTCCATGCCATTTTGCAAGTATCACTGAAAATGATGCCACCAGGCCTCTGGTGGTACAAAAGGCTGCACTTTCACTAGTAAGTATAAGTAGTGAGGAGGAAAAGCCCTCCTCACTGTTTACATCTTAAAATAAATAACTTATATACCCATTACCCATTATTTTCTTGTGGTAATTATCTATTTTTGCTCTAATATAATTATTCTGTTTGCATCTATTTGTGAATCCACTACATAATACAGTTGCGCCTATCTGTTTCCTCCTGGTTCAGCTCCCATCACTTTGGTCAAACCATCTAGAGTTCTTGACTTAGAGTTCTTCCATCCCCATCACCTGGATCTCCCTTCTGGCCTCCCAAGAGTGACTGTCCTGCCTAGAATGAAGGATATTCCTACTACTCCCCCTCCACTCAATGCGCCTCCTGCTCAGGATTTCAGACAGACTCTGGCATGAGCCGTGACATCAGTGGTATAGATGGACATCCTATTGTTCTTAATTCACTAGGTGGTTGCCCCATCCAAGGACAGGATTAAAGTTGAATTTAATAAATCAATTAAATATAACTTTATTGTATTTTTAGGCTTGTATTACTTATCACATGTTTACTTAAACTTATTTAATTGCTTTATTAAAAGATAATTTCAGTTATATTTATTTAAATTTAAATTGGAAATTAAAATTCTATATTCCAGGTATAAATAAAACTAAATATAAATAATTTTAGTATCACTATTAAGTTCAGTAAGGCTAAAATAATTATTTTAAAATTTTTTATTTTATTTTTAAATCTTTTTAAAAATTTAGAGTTGATCTGCAGCTTTAAAATAAGCTATTGGACATCAAAATTGGCTTAGTACTCACTGAGATACATTGATTTTAGTTTTTTAGTACAGTAGTTTTCAAACCTGTTGAGATAAGTGTATATTAGTCAGTTTGGACCGCATGAACTCAGTCTAAAAACAAAATCAAAGTGGATCCAAATCTATTGTAATTTAATATAAAATCCTTAATTTTTGATTTTGTTTTTAGACTGAGTTCATGCGTTTCAAACTGACTAATATACACTTATCTCAACAGGTTTGAAAACTACTCTATGTATTAAAAGTAAATTTAGATAATATCAAATTGAGTACAAGTCTTTAATTATGACGTGAACCTGATTCCAGCACTTAACTATATATCTCAGCATCTAGACCAGCTAGAGCTATCATGTTTGGTATCATTTTGATTGGAATCATCTGAAAAATTGATCTACATCCTATAAATTTCATGAAAATCATTATATTGAAACATAATTTTATCATAGCCTGTTTACTCCACTGATGTTCTTTTGGGATTAAGCTGTGGCAAACAAGGTTTACTCTGAAACAATATGCAGCCACTTTGATCATCTGATGCATCCAAGTGGAATATTCTATTATTTCACTTTGGAATAGATAGATTCAAAATTTGTAAGCCAACCATCCTGTACTTAAACTAAAATTTATGCATCTTTTTCAATTTAATATATTTAAAACTGATCAAGCTCTCTTTTCATCAGTCAATTCAATCATCATCAGAGTTTAAACATACAATCATATAAAAGGATCTTAAACAATTGCTGCTTCCTTTCTAGTTTTAATCCACCCATTCTAGAGCCAGGTAATCTATACAGATAAGCCATCTTGATATGGTTGAATGGGGTTAGCCACTAATTTAAAATCCAAATAATCAAACACAAATTTATTAAAGTTCAAGTGGCTTATATTTTATTTCATCATGATTTAGATCACACTCCACTGAATTCAATATGTGTACTTTCAAAGATGCATGTAAGGGATTGAATGTAAGGATGAGCCAAATTGAGCTTTTGGATTAACAATTGCCTTTTAAATTTAATTTAACTAAAAATCAATTCAGCCAAAGCCCTTACAGCTTGAGCCCACTTGAGATAACATTACAGACAGACTCACTCTTATATATATTGATTGAGGATCTGCAACAATCATGGTTTCTTCCAGGGTTGGACACAGAAGTTGGGGTCAGTGTCAGGATTGACAATTTTCCACGTTTTGAAAACCAGACCTGGGAACAAGATTCAAACCCTGGCCCTGAAGGCTTTTAGGCTGCCAGCTCTGCGGACTGAGAGGCTGCCTGCTTGCATTTTTCTGAGATCAAGCCCCCGCAAGCTGAAGCCCCAGCTAAGTCCCAAAGTCAGAATACCAGCATAGGCTTGAGAGTGGTGGTGCCTGAGGAGAGACTTCTTGACTTACCTAATGGAGGCAAGAAAAGTCCCTCTGTGAACTTCATAGACTTACAGTTCTCACAGATAATCAATCAAGCTCAGTTACCAGAGTAAAACGCAGGCTTTAGGCCCAACCTCATGACCATGAACCAGAAACAAGAGAATCAGGTAACCAATTTGGGGATTCTGACTAATGAGAGAACACCCAGCCAAGGTGCCATTTCACCGCTTCTGTACCTGGGTGTCCTGGCCCCACACTTTCCAATATTTTGATGAAGCCCCCCTTGGAAAATACTAAGTTTGGAGGCAGGGTGCTATATAGACCTATAAATTTCAGGATTGACAATTTTTTACCCCTTGAAACCCAGGCCCAAGGGCAGGATTTGAACTCTGACCCTGAATTCCCATGGACTGCCTGCCCGTGTTTTCCTGGGATTGAGCCCCACAAGCTGAAGCCAAGAATGATGGCCCAAACAATGAAGCAAGCCAAACCAAAGGAATCATTACACCAAATAAGGAAACAATCAAGGCGCCTAATAGAGGCAACAAAATTACAACCATTAGTATTAGAGTTGTGTAAATAAGGTCCAAGCTCAAATAAAAGTTGTAGGGATAAATTGCCCAGACTAAAATCAGAACTGGGAACAAAGATGTGAACTGAAGCTTTAAACCTACAAATCTACAAAGGAAAGGAACAAACTGTGAAATGAAGATGATTAACAACATAGAAAACAGGAGATGTAAATGGACCACCAAAAAGAAATGATTTCAAGATAACGGGTACAAAATCTGCTGGTCCTGTGTAGAGACTTTTTCAACCATGCCATGGCAGCAGCAGCCATGGCCTGAGAAGGGGGTATTTTTGACCCCAGGGTAGCTTTCATATATTGGGGAATGTCTTTATTGAGAGTAGGTAAAACTATCTTAAAACAAGTTTTCAGAGCGGAAACAGGGGGACTATAACTCAACTGGGGGAGGCAAACTCAGATCTGATTGGCTGGCTGGAAATATTTTCACCTCTTGGTTGGGGACTTCTGCCAAAGCGTCAATGACGTCATAATTTGATATTTTTGGGCAACCAGCTGGTCAACTGCCAAGCACCACCAAGTAGTGATATCTTGTAATCTTCAACACATAATTGTTCAGGCAAAATTCAGGGAGGTGCAGGTTGATTCCTTCACCATTAACAGGGGCAGCTTTAACCCATTTTTTGTCAATGACTAGATTTAAACCATCTAATGCTTCCAAGGGTTTTGCTGCTTTCCTTTCCCATTCTTTTTCTTTGGGAGATCTATTCCAGGCAAAAATGACGCTATTGCAACAATTAGCTTCATGAGTCTAAAGGCTACACCAGCAGCCAATCAAGATTCACCTCCAGGAGAAGGCACAGGCCCGCGGCTCAACCCCATGACCACAACTCTGGAGCAAGATAATCAAGTAGTCAATTTGAGATTTTGACTAATGAAAGAACTCTTGGCTTGGGTGCCATTTTGCTGCCTTTGAACCCAAGCACCCAGATCCCCTTGACCCACATTTCCCAATGCCCTGAAGAAATGTCAAGCACCCATCCACTTGGAAGTAATCTCCCAAGGTGGTGAATGATTTCAGAGGGATTTATACCAGTTACCGGTGAACCCACAGGCAGGGACACCATACCAAGATGAAAGAGTTCCCCAACTAGACAATATTGGTGTGACGGATCCAGGCCTAACCAGTCCATCCTGCCATTATCCTGCCCTTGACTCTTATTGCTGTTACCTTCCTGGGACAAAGATTTGAGGAGCTTTGCCTCCAGGGAGGTGATTTTATTAGATAACACTTTATTGTTGTCCTGACAACAAGCCATGATTTCAACGCTTTTTTCCTCTCATGCTCTCAACACCTTAATTTCACGATTCTCCATCTCTTTTACTTGTTGCAAGATTTCATCCCATCCTACCAACAAGTTCCAAGCATCCCAAGCATAAATTTGGTTCCCTTGGGCGGGAGTCCCTTCCTTTGTAAAGTAATTGGAATACAGCTCTTCAAACTCAGCCTTTACTTCTACTAAAGATTTGGCAGGAACAGTCTTAGTGACCTCCAGGCTGGTCCAAGCTTCTTCCAATGTACTTGTAGGAACCTCCTTTCTTGCTGCAGCAGTTTTCACACAAAGGACCCCAAAATTGGCTCTCTCAAATTTTAACAAAGAAGGCATGACTTTTGAAAAATAGGTGAGGGGAAAGCGTCAAAACCAACAATGAATATATTTTATTAATGTTTAACTGTTTTTGCTTATATACCATTTGGGGCATACACGGCTAAAAACCCCTCTGGTTCCTGAATCAACCAATGATTTGTGCCATGTGGTCTATGACATTTGAGTCATCCAACATAGATCTTTACCTAAAAGATCACCAACAATTCTCAACCTATGAGAATTGACCTACAATAGGCAGAAGTCACCTGACTCCATTCAACCCAATGTATCAATTTGGCATGGAGCTTCACCAGCTCCCAGCGCCAAAACCCTGTGGATTGCACATCCTAAACTCAGCTATCAGTGTTCCAACTGGGAACCAGCTGATCAAACCTGAATTCCTAGGCATCCTTGCCTTTATTTAGTTATTTTTGCATTTAATGATTTTTCGCCTTAAAACCCATTAAACTGCTTCAAAACTCAAACCAGGCGCCACTGCGGCGCCCAGCATTTTCCCCAGGTGGTGCCTGAGAAAATTTGATAGCAGCGCCTCTCAAATTCATTAGGCAGTGTGGTGGCGCTTCTAATCCAATAAATTGGCCAACGCAGCGCTTTTAACCCTAATTCTGGGGGTTTTCCATGGTTAACCTTAACCAAACTTCTTGACAAAGTCAAGGCCATTTTAATATAATTAAATCCTCATTAATTATATACCGTATTTATTAATTAATCTTCCTGATTAACTAACCCATTTTGAGACGCCTAGTCTCCAAGATTGATTTGGCCAATCTTGCCTCAATTCTTTTATTTAGCCTAACCTAACTAAACATAAATATTCTGTTCTTTTATTAAACATAGATATCCAGTTTCTAGGAACCTTTCCCTAAAGAATTCCAAAAAACCTATCTATATGTAATAAACAACAAAAAACAGAACATCTTTATATTTTGGAGCATTTATTTGGCTAAATACTCAGCAGTGACTGTAGTACAGTCACAATTGGCCTAAGAGTGGATTGAATTATCCAAGGAAGAATTATGCACCTAAGTAGCACAAGAGAAAAGCAGAGGCCAATGAGGAGAAGACCAGTGGTTCTGCAGGTTTTTTTACGGACTGGTAGTTCTGAGGTTCTTCTTTCCAAGCTGGGTTGTGGGATAAGGGGGTAGCAGTATATCAAACTCCTGGTATTATCTGGCACCAGGAGCTATCCAAGAATTGAGCTTTGGGAGAGGTACCAGAGTCTGCACGCAAACCTAACAAAATCCCGGCCAGTACAGCTGGCAACAAGATCATCCATTAGATCTATTTATACCCAAGAGACTTCATAATAGAATTCTTGAGTAATCTCATGGTTAGGATTAAGAAAGGTTTAAGTCAAGCTAAAAATGGAAAATAATTCACTTAGGATGAATGTAGACTTTATTGATTGAACAAATCTTTAATTATATCTTACCAGCTTTTTATAGCATGATAGCATAAAAATAGTTGGGAGAAAAAGTAAAGGGAATCAGGGAATTTGAAGATGGACCTAGGGAATTTGGGGGCAACCAAAACTTAGAACTAGAGTTTTTAGATTAAAGTCATTAAAATTGTGATTTCAAAACCCATATAGCCATATGGCCCCAGATTAACTGCCTATCAAGAAGCCCAAGCACTAAAGAAACTCTTAATGTTCCCCACCTGATGGCTGGAGAACTGGAGAAGGAGATACAACTGAAACAGAGATTTTAAAACCAGAAATTAAGTTAACAGCGTCAATTCCTTTGAGGATGTCACCTTTAGTGCTTAAAACCAAGTTTGAAGTTGATTTGGCTTCATTTGATTGGTCAAAGCCTAATTTGACAGGTAACAATTGGTTGAGCTCAAATTTAGAATTAACATCACTGTCTGGGAGAGTTACTAAGTCCTGATAAGGCGCAAGTTTTATCCCTGTTCCTGTATTTAATTTTAATGGACTGTCAACTAGAGGTAATATAGAACAATTACTACTAGCTGATTCCTCATTTCTAGGGGCTTCAAATGAACAAGGAATGCCATGACTATCTGGATTTAGGGAAAAATCATTATTTTTGACAGGAATAGAATGAAGTGAATCCCTGAAACTACCATCATACAAGGGAAGAACATCCCCCCAAGAAAATTCTCAAGAATTTCCATACAGTGCTGAAGGTTCTCCTTGGGTTCCCAGGAATTGGACTCATCCCATAATCCCTCCATTTGACCAATAACTATGACTTTTCCCTGACTTGGCAGAAGTCAATGATGTCTTCAACCTTCCATTAAAAGGTGTTGGAGACAATCAGAGGGTCTGTATTTCTTCCCTCTAGAATCTTGGGGTCTTCCTCAAATAGAGTAAGAAGGTCCACATGAAAGACATCATGTACACTAGATCCCACCAGAAGCTCTAATCTGTAGTTCAGGCTAGAGAGTTTCTCCAAAATCTTAATAGGACCAATCTTCTTGGGTCCTAAATTCTTGCTTGGTATCTTTAGCTTCAAGTTGTGGTCATTCAGGTAGATGTAGGAACCCACTGAGTAGTCCTTCTCTGGCAAGCGGTGGCATTTGGTGTATTTCTTGTATTCCTTGCGGGCCTTAGTCAAAAACAAGATCAGGTCCAAGTGTATTTTCTTCATTCAGTTTGCCAGCTTGTCTTCCTGAGGACACATTGATTCCAAAATTGTGGTTGGGAACTCTCCAAATCAAAGCCAAAATTGGTGAAGAAGGGTGACATTCTAATGGAACTATGATAAGTGGTGTTGTAACATAACTGAGCCAAGTAGCAGAAAGGACTACAGTTGATTTGTTGAGAATTGATGTAGTGCAAAAGATATCCTTCCAGAACCTGATTGACTTGCTTGGTCTGTTTGTCTGTCTGCAGGTGAAAGGAAGTAGACAGGTTGTCCTTGACTTCTATTTGTTCAATTAAAGCCTTCCAAAACTGGGATGTGAATTGAACCCCTCTGTCAGATGTAATGTCTGTAGGAAGGCTGTGTTTGCATACTACTCTTGAGAAGAACATATTGGCCACTTCCTTGGCAGTATAGGAATTAAATGGTATAAATATTGTGTACTTAGTGAAACAGTCAACTACTACTATAACCCCTGAGTTCTTGTTGCTTAACAGTAGGTTGACTATAAAATCCATAGACACAGAAGACCAATGTCAGGATTGACAATTCTTCCCCTCTGGAACCCCAGGCCCAAGAGCAGGAATCAAACCCGGAACCTGGATCCCCTCAGGCCGCCGGGCCTATGGACTGCAGGACTGCCTGCCTGCATTTTTCTGGGATCAAGCCCCCGCAAGCTGATGCTGAAGATGATGGCCCATGCAGTGAAACAGACCACGCCAAGGAAATTATTGCACTGAGTGGAATGCCAATCACAGCACCTAATGGAGGTTCCAAAGCGGCAACCATTAGCTTCATGAGTTTGAAGTCTGCCCCAGCAACCAATCAAGAGCCGACCCAAAGAAGAGGCACGGGCCCGCAACCCGGCCCCATGACCACAACTCTAGAGCAAGATAATCAGGTAGCCAAATTGGGAGCCTTGACCAATGAAAGAACTCCTGGGATGAGTACCATTTTGCTGCCTTTAGACCCAAGTACCCACTTCCCCCAGCCCTGCCTTTCCCAATGCCCTGATGAAACCCATGGAAAATGTTTAGTTTGGAGGTGGGGTGCTATATAGACCCAAGGACCTTGCGCTCCAAACTTATTGCCATTTTTGAATAAAGGTTATGTTACTTTGACTTATACAGCTTTTGCCATATTTTGTATTTGCTGTCTATCAATTCAGTTTGAGACCTCCTGGCCCTCCTACCCCACTGCCTGCAGTTTTCCGCCCACCTGGTGCACCTTTTGGGCCTTTTCATTTCACTAATTATCCCTTGAAACCCAAATACAAGGACTATACACCAGAGAAGATCCTCAAACTTGACCTGCTAGCCCGCATTCAATCCGCTATTAGATACAACCGCCAAGGCCTGTGGATATTCTCTACACCAAAACTATTTAGAGGAAAATTCAATTATCTCCTGGCCTACAATATCTACATGGAACTGCCTGTAACACCCAAACCAATGCCAGCCTCTTCACCTGGCCTTCCCACTGACCATACCAGCAAGCTTTTTGGTATAGTGTACATCACCCTCACAGGGGTGATGTACACCATCATACCAGCCGCTGTCCCATGGTTGTGGGTGGGAAAGTCTGCTTCCTACCTTCTAAAGTTAGCTCCTCTCTTGTGATGGGCATTGCCCGCAAAAAAACCCAGTCCAATTTACCCCTGAAAACAACAGGCGGCTTCCCAAGACTGGATTCCTGACAACCAAGTATGTGTTGGAATTGGAAGAGGACAAAGGAGACCCTGGGGCTTGGAGTTTCCAGGCTTATTCTTCCCACATTTAACACAAGAAAGGATGAAATCACAAACGTATTTCTTTATTCCTGGGCCACCAATACTGTCTACTTAGTCTCTTCAAAGTTTTCATAAGACCTCTATGTCCAGCCAGTTGTCCTTCATGTATATGGTTCACTGCTTGGGTTTGTAGATCGCCTTCAGGAATGACTAAGGAGCCATTAATATAGGAAATTCCCTGATTGTTCACAACCACTGCCTTGGGAGTTTTCTTCAGCATATTGGTGAGCTCTTCCTGAAAAGAAAACAACATCTGTGCTTCCATAATCTCTTGGTCTAAGGCAGTGAAGGCAGATATCTTGATGATGCTGGACAGGAACTGGGAGGACAATAACACTTCCTGGTTATTGTAGTCAAGGTCTGTGGCTGGGCCGTCCTTAAGGTCCTCCTGTCTGCTGATTGCATCAGGGACTATGTTCAGTTTACCAGGTGTATATTTGATCAAAAAATCATAAGCCAAGAGGTCAATGGTCCATCTAGACAGGCGCAGAACAATATTTTGCTTCTCTGTGAAGTACAAAAGATTCTTGTGATCAGTGCAGATGATTGTAGGATACTTGCTACCCTAAAGGTATCTTTGCCATTGCTTCAAGGAATTCATGATGGTGTATAACTCCTTCTTGTACATGTGATAGTTATGTCCTGGTCTAGGAGTTTTTATGAGTAAAAGTCCACAGGGTGGAATTCATCATCCTCCCCTTGCTGGAGAAGTACTGCTCCTAATGCATAGTCAAATGTGTCAGTTTTCAAAAAAATTGGCAGTCTGGATCAGGGAGTAATAGTACAGGAGCCAAAGTGAAAGCATGCTTGAGATTGTCAAAAGCCTCCTGAGCCAGAGACAACTAGACAAAGGGAACCTTACTAGAAGTGAGGGCTGTCAGAGAAAGGGCAATGGCTGAAAATCCTTAATGAACTTTTGACAAAAGTTGGAAAGACCTAAAAATCCAGGGAGCTTGGTGAATGAGGTTGGTATCAGCAAATTCAAAACAGCTTTGACCTTTGAAGGAACAATTGCAAATCCACCTGGATTAATGGAGTATCCCAAGAACTCAATTTCCAAAGCAAAAAACTTGCACTTTGATAGTTTACAATACAGTTTAGCCTTGGTAAGGGCTTCCATGACTTCCTTAAGGTGCTCCATATGACTTTCTTCATCTGGAGAGTAAATCAATATATTGTTCAAGTAAACCACTATTGTGAATAACGGCATTCACCATGTTTTAATTTTGCCTTTGGTGAGCCATTTCAAAGACAAATCTCTTGCTTCTGCTTTTGACTCTCAAAATGAACTGGCTTCTGCTTCAGGAAATATGATTATTCAGTTTCCTGACTCTGCGCAACTCACTTGCCCCACTCATGCTTGTGGCGAGTGATCCTACTGTCCTGGTAGTGTTTTGTGGTATTCCTAACCACTATATATTCCATTTCATTTTCACCAATAAAAATTAAGTTATATTCACATCTTTGTCTTTGTGTCTTCTGTACTTCTGCGCCTCTCTCTAGCCACACCTAGTAGAGATTATTCATCCAGGGCCACAAGGTAAACGCTATTGCCTTCCCTGTCATCTAACCAAGACTTAGTATGAATCCAATCCTAAGGTTAGGATTTCCTGTTATGTGTCTGTGCCGCGCCTCAAAACACAACAAAAATGGTGCTCACTACAGGGGCTGTAAGTCCCTTGGTTATCCCTTTTGCATCTATGTTTTCAGGTCCCTTGCCTCCGCCTATTTGGGAGTTGACCTTGCCTGAAATTACCAGCTCTCCTATTGAGGAAGACATTGCCAACCTGCCTATTGTCCCTACTGTACTGAACCTTGGGAATGGTCCCTGCCTAGTTTCTTACCCTATGGGTACCCCTGACTTGGAGCAAGTCATGGCAGTAGCCCTTGGGATAGCTCAGGACAGGGCCATCCCTCATCTTCAGCTACAGTTTAGCTGTGCCAAATATTATGAGTTAATTGTGGCCCCTCAGTTCCCACAACATCTCCTCTCAGCGGCTGGCTCTGCTGATCACCTGCTGTCATCCTTTGTACAGCCCGCCTTGGCCCACCACCAGATGGTGTTGGGACTCCATGTTCAAGAAATCTCTACAAGCAGCTGTTACCCATCATTGGGACCAGTTTGCTGCCTACCAACAGTGGATCCATTCCCTGTTCTCCCTGGTATCTGATAATCAGCGTGATTTGGTCACCTCTCAAACACGTTTAGTCAATTCCATCAAGCAAATTTTCCAGTCCATCCCTGAGTACTTTATGGAGCAATTACATGAGTTTCACCAGTTAGAGCAACCCTGGCAAACTCAAGTAGACTCCACCCTAAACGCCTATCTCTCCAACTTTGAACGCCTAGTGCAACAGCTCAATGCATTTAGTGTCTATTCCTTTGAGCAATTGCAACAGATAGCTGGCCTTGCTGCCCAAGGTCTAAATGAACTCAGTGTGGAATTTGATCAAGAGAGAGCTACCACTGCTGCTGCTATAGCCAAACTTCAGAGTCAGGTGAAAGAGCTGTCTACTCCCAAACCTGATGTTCCGCCTTCTCCTCCTGCCAATGATCTGGTGGACAGAGAGCAGAGGATCTGGGAGGCCATCAGAGAATTACGCGCTTCCACTTGTAGCCAAGGACGTCCTACTGAAATGCCTCAACCTGACCCCCAGGTTCTTGCGCTGACTGCTCAGGTCGCTGAACTACAGCAAGAAGTTGCTGCTTTACGTGAGGTAATGACGGCCGCCGCTATCCCACTTGGGGTTAACAAGGAGGATGGCTGTTGTCCTGGTTTGGCAGGGGCTCCTCAAATCCACTGTGCCAGAGAGTTTATTGCCCTAGCCAATGAGGTGGACCATTTGAAACGAGACCAGACTGCGTTGGACAGAGACGTACAGGAGATGAGTGAGCTGATCAATTTGGTAAACAACAGATTTGCCCCCTGCCTATCAGTGGGGCCATCCCTTACTTTGCGGCTGTCTGAGCTCTCCACTGTTGTCACTACCCAAGGACAACGCCTAAATGTTACCAAACAACAGACCACTCTGGCCAACACTACGGGTGCCAGAACCACCAAGACTCTGACGGCCCTTGAAGAAAGTGTTTGACAGCTATGGGCTAGACAACTCCCCTCCAAATCTGAAGCTGAGTTCTCCCTGCACATAAATGTACTTGATAGCAGCAATGGTGGTCCAGCTCCCAAGGCACACTTCAAGCCTACTTTTAAGCAAGTCTTTGATCCCAAAACCTCAACTATTGCAGCTTTCTTAACTATTTATGAGACTACCATGAGATGAGCATCAGATGAGGTTAAGAAGGAACACATTCTAACCTTTCTACACCCGACCTGTCAAGAAGTTGTTGTGCCAGAGCTGCCCACCATTGAGACCTGGGAAGACATGAAACAGCTCCTGATTGACAAGTTTGGTGGTGATCTTATCCTGGAGGTGAAAAAGGATGCCTTCATACACATATCATTCAAGCCCAAAGAGACGTTAGCCAAATTTGAAGACAGATTTTACATGGAGGGACAACAGTTAATAACAAGCAGACAATTGACGGCACATGAAGCGTATATGGCCTGCGCCCAAGCCCTCAAGGTGAATCAACTACTGTGCCTTCATTTCAAAGCCCACAAGGCTATGCTGTCCTCCATGAAAAGTATAAAGACACTGCTCCAAGATATGCATCTTACCCATTCCGGGGCAGTTGTTTGAAAGAGTTGTGCTGCTTCCAACTCTGGCTCCTCTTCTTGCGGCCCTTGTATCCTCACTATGAACTCACAAAATCCTCCTCAACGTCAGGGTTGCCACAACTGCGGTCAGATAGGCCACCACTCTTGCGTCTGCACCAATCTGTGGGTTGAAGGAGCTGATCCCAAGGATCAGTCAGGAAAAGAACAGTCAACCTAGAGGCGGAGACGCTCTTGGTTGACAATTCTTCCCAGTCTCCTCCTACATCTCCACCTGCTACTGACTCTGAGCCTGCTGATGATGAAGCACCTCCTATCCTCTTCCTGTTCCATGACATTTCTGATGATTCTGATGTGGATGAATCTGATGTTGAAGACCCTTATGCATACAGGTATTCTTTTCTTGCTGTCCCAGAGACTATTGCAGTTCTCTACAAGCTACAATCCAGGAAGACTACAACTACCTCCAAGCCCTTGTCTGAAGCCAAAGCAGTTGTCTCCTGCCCCTATCTTACTCAGGCAAAACGGTCCCCTGTATTAGTGGATTCATCAGAGGAAGCTGCCAAAGTTGCAGATGACATTTTCAAGAATGTATCTGTCTCACTCCCTCTCCAAACTGTATATAAGGAGTTTCTGGGACTACAATGCATGATTGAGAAATGGGAAAAGGAACTAGCTGAGGCACAGGATATCTTGGCTGTTCTGCCACCCTTTGGACGCACCACCACCCAAGTAGAGATATCTATTCAAAAAGTAAAGATCAAAGCCGTCCTGGACACTGGTTCTCCTGTCAACGTTGTTTCTTCTAAACTGGTGAAGAAACTTAAGCTGGCACCCGACCTCAACTACCATCAATCCTATGGCACTGCTGGTCTCTCCATGACTCGCGCCATTGGTGCGTACTCTGCCTTACCAATGCAATTTGGTAAACTCCTGTTGGCTGTGCCGGCTGTTGCTCTAGAAAATGAGAGCTATGACCTTTTGGTTGGTACCCAGTTCCTTTGGAAATATAATGGGATCATCAACCTAAAGGATGGTTATCTTTCTATCCTAGGGTACAAAGTCCCCCTAATCTTTGAGGAGCCAATCAAAGTTCCTGGTAAACTTTTGAAGACATGTACACTGGAGTACCCCACTGGGGTTTTCACTCTGAAATACCAAACCCATTCCACCAACATGAAGCGTCCTCCCATGGCTTGTCCTGCAACTGAGGGAATCCCTCTCATGGCCACGTCTGCTATCACCATCCCCCCAGGCTCTCAGGCTACCATAGACTCCCAGATCTCATATGAACTACCTGAAAGGACTTTCTTAGAGCTGTACTCCCCTCCTTTGCTGGGACGTAACAAGCCTTACCTTTGTCCTGGAATTCTGGACGTTTCCCACAAGGATCCTGTTCAATTACTAGTTGCCAACCTTACCGTGCTTCCTATGACTGTATCCAGAGGACAGGTTGTTGGTTACAGAAAGTCGTTAAATGCTCCTGACGCCTTGTCTCTTCACCCTTTTGGAACGTTTCAAGACTTTAACCTACCCAAAGACAAGCCTCAAGTCCTATCTCTGTTCACTGCCCAAGACTTCCCTCAGTTGTCCCCAGTTCAACAGAAAGAGGTGCTTGAGTTACTAGACCAATTCTCAGACATCTTTGCTAAAGATAGTACTGATTATGGGCTGGCCAAAGGTGTGATTCATCAGATTGACACAGGAGATACTCCCCCCTTTTGTGCCAAGCCATACCGCTGTAGCCAAGTGGAAGATGTGCAGGTTTCTAAGGAGCTCAAACAACTGCTGGATGCTGGACTTCTAGCTCCCTCTCAAAGTCCCTGGGCTACCCCCTGCTCATCTTAAAGAAAAAGAATGGAGGCCACTGGATTGTGATGGACTATTGGAGGTTGAATTCTCTAACCAAGAAAGATTCCTATCCCTTACCTTGTATTGATGACGCTCTATGACGCCTTGGAGGTTCTAAGTTTTTCTCTGCCATGGATTTGGCGTCTGGCTACTGGCAAGTTGACCTCTCTCCCAAAGACCGTCAGAAGGCTGCACTCATCACATAAGAAGGATTGTTTGAACCTACCTGCATGCCGCAAGGGCTCTGTAATGCCCCGGCAACTTTCCAGAGGGCCATGGACTCCATCCTGCGTGACTTGAAGTTGTTGTGTGTCTTAGTCTACCTAGATGATATAACAGTCTTCAGCACAAATTTCACTGATCACCTAGCCCATCTTAAAGAGATTTTCATAAAGATCTGAGAAGCTGGCCTCAAGTTAAAGCCCTCTAAGTGTGCTTTCTTCAAAGAACGCCTTGAATTCCTGGGCCATTAAGTAACCCAAACAGGAATTTGTCCAATGATCAAGAAGGTTGAAGCCATTGACAAAATGCTTCCGCCCACCAACCTACAAGAAGTACAAGTCTTTCTGGGCATGATGGGTTACTATAAGCAATTCATTCCTGATTTTGCTGATACTAGCAAACCCCTGGTCCAACTGTTGTGTAATGTTCCTTTTGAATGGACCGCCAGCCAACAGCAAGCCTTTGAGACTCTAAAGCAGAAACTCAAAGAAGCACCCATTTTAGTGTACCCCAATTACAATAAGGAATTCATCTTGTACACTGATGCTAGTGACCTTGTTATTGGGACTATCTTGGCTCAGCTCAACAATGAAGGTGTGGACCACCCTGTAGCCTATACTTCCCGTGTGCTGAATAAGCATGAAAAGAATTATAGTGTTACAGAGAAGGAGTGACTTGCTGTGCTGCATGCAGTCAAACAATTCCGCCACTATGTATATGGTACCCATTTCACCGTTATCACTGACCACGCTTTGCTCAAATGATTACAACAACTTAAGGAGCCTGAAGGACGCTTAGCTAGATGGGCCCTCTGCCTACAAGGTTTTGACTTCACGGTGCTCCATTGCCCTGGGATTCAACATCAGAACACTGATGAATTGTCCTGAATGCCCATCCTTGCCCTACATCCTTCTGAGGCAGACCGCCTGTACGAGCTAATTGGTTACCCTTCTTCCTGTAAAAGTGAGACTGAAGAGGTTTGACTTGCCCTGTCCAAATTGTCTGAAGACATCCTCATACGCAACAACCAACTCTTCAAGAAGGTACGGGGTCAATACTTACCATATGTGCGCCCCAGTCTTTGCCTCTCCTTGGTGTTGCAAGATCATAAAGAAACTGGCCATGGAGGCATTGCCAAGACCTTTGACTGGCTACAGAAGAATTACTTCTGGGAGAATCTTTGCCTGTTGATCCCAGATGTCATAGCTAGTTGCCATGACTGCCAACTTCAGAGGCCCGAGCTGCTTCTTACAAGTTCAAATTGGTCCCCCCTCAACATGCCTTTCACACTGTCAGCATTGATGCTGTAGGCCCTCTCCCCTGCTCACGTTCCAAATGCTGCTTCATCCTGATTGCCGTCAACCACTTCAGCAAGTGGGTAGAAGCTTGCCCTACTAAAGACATCACTGCTAAGACTACTGCTGCCTTCCTGCTGCAGGATGTTTTCTACCACCATGGCTGTCCTCAAGTGCTGTTATCAGACAACAGAACCAACTTCAATGCCAAACTTGTAACCTCTGTTGTTGAAGCTCTAGGAGCTCACCAGTCTTTCTCTGCACCCTATAATCCTTCCACTAATGGGGCAGTTGAGCGCGCCAACTTGACACTGGTTTCTATCATGAGGAAACTTACCTACTCTGACGCTGCCAATTGGGATCTATACTTACCTGCTGCACTCTTTGCCTATTGTCTGAGCAAGCATTGGGTCACAGGGTACTCCCCCTTTGCCATATTGTATGGGCGTTAAGCCACCACTCTGTTGCTTTTGGGGGTTCCCCTACTCTCCTCTGATAAGGCTATGAACCCTAATGACCACATCAAAGACCTAGTCAATTACATCATTGATATACAAGCCACTGCCTACACTTCTGCATATAATACTAAGATACTCGAGCTCTCTCCTGACAACGCTGGGCGCTCCCCCTTACTGAGTTTGATGTTGGTGACCATGTCCTGTACTACCAACACCGTGTGGGTGGGCGCGTGCACAAGCTGGACTCCCTGTGGATTGGTCCTTTGGAGGTGACTTTCAAACGAGGATCTGAGTACACTTTAAAGCTCCTCTCCAGTGGTTGCCCTTTTGCTCGCGTACACGCCAAGTTCCTCTGCAAGTATCACCCCCTAAGGCCAATCTAGAGGGGGGCAATGTTGTGAATAACAGCATTCACCATGTTTCAATTTTGCCTTTGGTGGGTCATTTTGAAGACAAATCTCTGCTTTTGCTTTTGAATCTCAAAATGAACTGGCTTCCACTTCAGGAAATATGATTGTTTGGTTTCCTGACTCTGTGCAACTCACTTGCCCCACTCATGCTTGTGGCAAGTGATCCTACCGTCCCAGTAGTGTTTTGTGGTATTCTCAACCACTATATATTACATTTCCATATTTACCAATAAAATTAAGTTCTATTCACATCTTTGTCTTTGTGTCTTCTGTACTTCCGTGCCTCTCTCTAGCCACGCCTAGTAGAGATTATTCATCCAGGGCCGCAAGGTAAACGCTATTGCCTTCCCTGTCATCTAACCAAGACTTAGTACAAATCCAATCCTAAGGTTAGGATTTCCCGTTGTGTGTCTGTGCTGCGCCTCAGAACACGACAACCACCACACTAGTGTCCAGGAGTAGGAACAAAACTTCATTCATAAGTCCCTGGAAGGCAACCAGGGCGTTACTGAGACCAAAAGGCATAACTAAATATTCATAAAGACCAAAAGGAGGTTAAATTGCCGTCTTCCATTTTTTGCCTTCTGCAATGTGGATCTGGTTGTAAGCATTTTGCAGGTCAAGCTTGGAGAAAATACAGGCACCTGTAAGTTTGTCTGTCAATGTTTCAGCAGCCAGGAGTGAATTTTGGTTCTTGATAGTGATAGAGTTAAGTTTGGCGTAATCTACTACCGGGCAAAGGGTACCATCTGATTTATTGAAGAAGAAGATAGGGGAGGAGCAGGAGGAGTTGGAACAGTATATGAATCCCTTCTTCAGGTTCTTGCCAAGGTATTCCTTCAAGGCTGTTGTGTTTGGCTCCTGGGGACAACATCCAGGAGGACACAGCGGGAAATCTTTATAACAAAAGATTTGAGGTTTGAAGCTAGCCTTGGGTTAGCCTTCAGGGCAAAATTAAGGGCACATACCTTAATTTCCTGGAAAATGAGATGAGAAAGTCCTTTTGGCAAAAAGGACAGGAAAAAGCTTGAAGATTATTAAAGCCAATGCAAATGTGGATAAAATTGTCTTTATTAGGAGAAATAATTCTACTTAAATAGTAGACAAGGCTCAATAATCACTCAATAGGTATACAGAGTGGCAGAGGGGGTCACGTTGGGGTGAAGCATACCAGGATCATTCATAGACAGGTACAATAATCCGGAATGGGTGGATATTGAACCAGACACATTTACAGAAGGCAAGAAATATCTGAAATTGAAAGCAAACCCAGCCAAATATTTGCAGCTATCAATATTTGAAGGCCATATCAAAATAGCAATAATTGCGCAATTTCTGACAAAGGCTATGCCCTGCGCTCGGTTTTTTGGATAGATTTTGTCCCAGAATGGCACGCTTCTAGGAATCAGCTTAATTCTGAGATCTGAGGACTTATGAGATGATAACTTGTTACAGCTGGACTTGCTGAACAAGCTCTCATAATGACGCAATTCCTCAGGGAGCAAACCCTTATGATGGCCCTTGGTCTGCCCCAGACTGGAAATGAGTTCTAATTTCATATGACCATGGGTGTTGTACTGACCAATTGGCACTGAAAATTTGATTCCAAGGTTAGTGGACTCAATTTGGTGTGCATCCCAGTTGATGTTCATCCAGGCTTGTTCACACCATGGGTAACCAATAATGACAGGGCAGGCAAGACCACAGATGGTGAAATAATCCAAAGAAAAAGAACCGGCTATGGAAGTTTTGATGGGGCAAGAAATACAATTGGCATGAATTGAAGACTTATTGGCTAACAGGACAGATGAGAGAGTGTAGTCTTTAATGTGTAGTAACTTCAAAATAGAATGGTCAAGGAAGTTACCCATGGCCCCAGTATCCATAAGTGCATAGGTGTCAAGACTTCCTTGAGAGGTTTTGATTGTAACAGAAAAGGAAGCGTAAGACTTATTGGTAGATTTATTTGGGTCAGCAGCTGTCAATACTGCTGATGGATTTTGTTGGACACAGTTCAGAGCAAAGCAATACTTTGCTTGGTGGCCCTTCTTCCCGCAGTAGAGGCATCAACCTTTGTCCATGTGGTGTTTACGTTTGACATCAGAGAGCTGGTAACCCCTGCCCTCTTTAGGTACAAGACCTGCGGGGAGGGTGTCAGGTTTGTTCTTCTTGATCAGCAGCATCTGGCGTGAGGTAGACTTCCAAGGGGGTAGTTGCTTAACCTAAGGAGCACAGTGGAGGATTTCTTGAACTAGCTCATTGTAGCTGGTTAGAAAAATGTGGTGAGCCAAAAAACCCTTGAGTTCAGGCAAAAGTCTCTTCTGTAAGAGGTAGCAGGCTTCTTCATTACCCATCACAATGGCATTTTTAATCCGGTTGAATTCCTTAAGAAAATCCAAAGTAGCCATCTTGCCCTGGTAGAAGCTAGATATTTGTTCTCAGAGTTTTTCAGTAGAGAGCTTAGGCAATATGGTGGACAACAGGTGTTCACATAAATTGGGAAAGTCATGTAGCAGCTCATCTCCTTTGAGGATGCTTTTGACGTACCACTGGCAGGCCTTGCCTTTCAGCTGTTCTGCCACATGATGAACCTTCTGAGCATTGGTTCAGAATTTTCCGGGAGCGGTCTCAAAGAGAGATTATGAAAAGGCAAGGAGCATAAGGATTTTTTAGAGGCTTTGTTCTCTGGCTGAGCAACTGAGATGCTGTTTAATACCACTGTTTGAACCTGGCTGTTCTTGCGGGACTTAGACAAGGCAGGTTGCTTACGTAATACGGCAAATATATATACAGTAAGGAATAAGATGACAGTAATAAATACCAGAGCCAGAGTCTTGACTAGTCCTAAATGGTACTTGAGTTCTAAGGTCTTGATTTGGCTTGAGGTCCCAAAAAAGGCCTCAAAAAAAGGTTCAATCTATCAGGCACCCACCCACTTGAAAGTAATCTCCCAAGGTGGTGAATGATTGCAGAGGGATTTAGACTAGTTACCAATGAACCCATAGGTAAGGACATCATACTGAGATGAAAGAGTTCCCCAACTAGGCAATACTTACCTAAGAGCAGATTGAACCGTCCAAGGAAAAAGTTTGCTCCTAAGTAGCATAAGAAGAAGGCAGAGGCCAATGGGCAAAAGACCTGTGGTTCTTCAGGTTTGTTTACAAACTGGTAGTTATGAGGTTCTTCTTTCTAAGGTGGGTTGTGGGATAAGGGGGTAGCAGTATATCAAACTCCTGGGATTACCTGGTGCCAAGATCTATCTAAGAATTGAGTTTTGGGAGAAGTTCCTGTCACGGTAGGTTCCATAATGCCGTGTATTGTCCGACCCAGTAAGAAGGCTCGTAAGGCCGGGAAACCTGTATCCAAATTGACCAAGTTAACAGATTTAAACCAAATGGTCAATTGAAAATGGGTCACAGCTGCTCTAGTCTGTCAGCTGAAACCAGCTCCCCCTTTTATAAACTGATGTTGATAAATTGACGTAATATGAGGGTCACCCAATATAAGCTCATTAATCAGCATGGTTGTCAGAAACTGGCCACGCAAGGGTTTTTTGCAACCTGGACTAGATACTTACTTGAAGATGCCAAAGAAATAGGAGATCAAGACTCAGGTGGTATTGCTTAGTCAATTTTTCTGGTATATATTGAATAATTTTCCCTGTTTCAACTCTAAGAGTTGAGTCCTTCTAAACTTACTCAATAAAAATCAATTATCCCAAGTTCTAATTTTAAATTTTAAATTTTAAAAATGCATCCTGTGCTCAGGTTGTTGCAGTATATCCCGTACAATCTGATTCTGAACAGAAACATTTCAGGAAGATGGGGCCCAGCATCTGGAACTTTGTTGTTGGTGCCAAAAAATGTTAATTTCATGCCAGCCAATTTTGTAGCTCCTCTCCCCATTCTGGAAAATGATAATTGTGTCACTTCTCAATGCCCAGAATTCTATGCTGAAGATGCATTGATGCTTTCCCAGGTCATTTATCTTGGTTTACTCTGGTTAGGACTGATTGTTCTACTTAATCCTGGAGTTACAATTGGAAATTTCACAAAAAAATACTTGAAGCCGTGTTGGTGGTTAATCATCAATTCTATGTGGATTTGGGTGGTAATTCCCCATCATTTAGAAACGGCTTCATATTATTCAGTGATTTCCGTCACATTACTCAACTCTTCTACGTCTGAGATTTTGGAAGCAGTTTGTCATGAATTTGTGTTTCTTTTCTCCTGCTCTGTTGAGATATCTGTGTTTAACATGTTTATTTGCATCAGTTCATTTCTGAGTTTTCAGTTTGGGCTTTTTTTTAAATTTTGGTTTCCATCTCTGGTTGCAGTTGTAGAAACTGGATCCTCTGTTTCCTATTTCTGTTGTGTCATGTCATTTTGGTGCCCAAATTATTTTCCTTCCCCACCCACTGATGAAATTTCGCGTGAAGTTTTGTCAGCATTATCATTTTATTCTGGCTCTAGCCTTAGTCACAAATCCCAAGTTTACCATGTGATGACAAAGGTTTCTGAAGATGCTTGAGAATGGTTGTTGTCTGTGGTGGAGCGCAATCCACGTGTTTTAACTGAGAGTGCATCTCTATACCCTTTGTTAAAAAATTTGTGTGTATCTATTGAGGAGCTCAAAGTATATTGTAAGCTGTACGCCTTCTGTCAGGGTATAACTCTGCTTTTGGTATTCCTTCCTCAGTTTCTTATCTACTGCTGTACAATCAATGTTCCTGAGGTGAACAAACTCTCAGTGTTGTGGTTAGCAGTTGATCAGACTGCCCAGGATTTGGTAGTTTTGGATTCCCTGTTAACCACAACTGAGGCCCTGTTAAGCCAAATTCTTTCTCTGGTCTCAAATCCATCTACTTCCAAACAAGGTACGTTGGTAATTGAGGATAAAACTGCTGTGCGCTCTTGGTTTTTTGGTCCTTGCTCCTTTATAGTTCTTTTCAACTAAAGCCAAGATTGTTCTCCCCCTAGCTTGTCTCAGCTACAATTGGCGCTGGTGAACAAACCCAGTGATGTAAAGGAGGCCCCCGTAGTGTCTGTTCCTGATAGTTTCTTGGTGATGCTTCAGCATGTTGTACCTGAAAAATCTTCCATTATTACGTTCAAAGAGTTGCCCCTTGTTCCCATTGATTGTGATAACCCCGTTCTTCCAGCTGCCGTCCAAGAAATGATTGATTGTTACTTCTAGGAGCATCCTGCTTCCTTAGCTGCCGTCTGTACTGCCAATGAAAAACAAGACCCTGCCAAGATTGCTACCTTTGCTGCAAATAAATCCACTTCTGGTTACTTCTTGTTTCATGGTAGCATTGATAATGGTCAGACTATCTATCAGCCAGCCATCTTGTTAGATACAGGTGCTTCCAAAAAATTTATGAGCGTGGAGACTGCTGACTTGCTACAACTCAAGTACCATCCGGGAATGCTTGTTAGGGGTGGAAATTGTCAAACATTTTCCTCTTTCCAGCTGAAGAAGCCAGTTACTTTTGTAGTTGCAGGTCAGTCTTTTACTGCAAGGTTTTCTGTTTTCCCTACCCTTATGTATCCTATCATTTTGGGAGTGAGTTGGTGGAGAGATCATAATGTATTGACCTTACTGGAGAAAAATGAGCTACAGGTGGAACACTCCTCAGGCATAACTATTTGTATTCCGCTGTTGGATATGTCTGAATCTGAGCAATCATCACAGACCATACAATTGTTTCCTGTCCCTGTCCCTGTAAGTTTGGATTTACTGGCATGTTTGCAACCCTGGTCCGCAACATTTGACGCCATCAGAGGTGAGGTCCTTCCCAAGAACACTCAGTTTGACTTTGACTTTAAGGTCACTGTTGATCTGATCAGAATTGTGTCTCTTATTTACCCTTTAATCTTGAAGGAAAATGCATGTTTGGAAGAGTGGACTTGTGACATGTTGGCAAAAGGCTACATTTTTAATACGGCTTTTTTGATCTGCTCTCTATTATTATTTGTTCAGAAGTCTGATGGGTCCCTTTGTCCTTGTATTGACTACGGGAATTTGAATAACATTACAATTCTGGATTCTTATCCTTTACCTCTCAAAGCACAGATCTCTAGATGTGTTGAGAAGGCCAAGGTATTCTCAAAACTTGATCTGTTGAATGCTTTCAATCAAATCAGGATTGCGGAAGGAATGGAATGGTTAACAGCATTCAGAACTAAGAAGGGTATCTTCCAGTTTTGTGTAATGCCTTTTGGATTGAAGAATGCCCCAGCTTGCTTTCAGCAGTTGATTGATTCAGTCCTGGGAGATCTCCTAGGTGTTTGTGCCATTACATATATGGATGACATCTTGGTGTTTTCTCCGGATGAGGAGTTCCATAAGGCCCACTTGTTGGCAGTTGTAGAGCGCATTCTCCAAGCAAACTTGATCATCAAAAGGAGTAAGTGTGAATTCTTTAAACGTAAGGTTACCTTTCTGGGTAATATTATCTTTGAGGATGGCCACACCATTGCCCCTGACAAGGAAGCTGCGGTTCAAGAGTATGCTACACCGGTGACAGTATCCCAACTTTGTAGTTTCTTGGGTACATGTACGTTCTTGAAGAAATTCACTCCCCACTTGTCTGAGGTGGCTGCCCCTTTATATTTGGCTAGTGGAAAGACAACTTTAGTCTGGACGCCTGAGTGTGCAAGTGCCTTCTCAGCAGTCAAGGCTCTTTTGCTGTCCTCCCCAGTGTTAAGATATGTGGATCCTGAGCTTCCTTTTGTGGTTTCTACCAATGCATCTAAATACGCTGTGGCTGGTGTGCTGTTGCAGACGGCTAGTGACAGGATTAAGAGACCTGTAGGGTGTTTCTCTAAGAAGATGGAGGCTCAATAACGCAACTACATGATTTACAACAAGGAATTGTTAGCTGTTGTGGAATTGTTAAAGCACTGGCATCACCATCTCATGTTGGCACGTCATCCATTTGTAGTAAGAACTGACCACAAAGCTCTTCTATATTATTGACAACCCAGAGTTTTTCAGGTTGCCAATCCAGATGGCATGATGATCTGACAAGATACAAGTTCCGCTACAAGTTTATTAAGGGATCTGACAATCACTTGGCCTATGCTCTAAGCAGGAATCCTTTCCATCTCCCAGATGCTAGTATGGACACCAAGTTTAACACACATACTATGATTCCAGACAAGGCTGTGGTGCCTTTTGTATTGCCTCCGCCAGCTACGTTGGCCACCATGTCCTTAGCTGAGGGCGCAGACCTGGACTTGTATTCCAAAGTTAAGTTCCTGCCACCTTTGTCCAAAGGTTATGATAGGCTATTGGAGCTAGCATGTGAAAACCCAGTGGGTCAGCCTTGGGGTTATCATAAGATTAGTCCAGTTCTATATCATCAAGGTTGCTTGTGGGTCCCTGAAGACACTATTTGGGATGAAATCATGGAGGCTAATTATACCTGTCCAACAGCTGGTCATCTAGGGAAAAACAAAACAGTGGAACTTATCCGCCGCCAGTTTTCCTGGAAAGGTTTGACTGTGCAGGTAGTCACTTTTGTTTGAGATTGTCTGGTATGTGTTCAATCTAAGGCCAGTCAGAATAAGACTACTGGTTTACTGGTCCCACTTCAGCCTGCTGCAGGTCCCTGGACGTCTGTGTTGGTGGATTTCATTGGCAAGCTTCCCAATTCCAATGGGCTTAATGCAATCATGATGGTAGTTGATTGTTTCACAAATATGGCACACTTTGTACCTTGCTCAACAATAATTACTTCAGTGGAAACCGCTAGGTTATTTGTGAACAGATTTTCTCTCTACATGGCATCCCAATGGAGATTGTAAGTGACCGTGGCCCTCAATTTATTGCTCAGTTCTGGGAAGCTTTTACTGGAATCCTTGGTATCAAATTGTGCTACTCTACTGCTTTTCAACCCCAATCCAATGGACAAACAGAGAGGGTAAACTAAAGTTTGGAGGTCTACCTACGCAGCTACACCAATGTGCAACAAGATGACTGGTGTGATAATCTATCCATGGCAGAGTTCACATATAATAACGCCCTGCACACGTCAACTCAAGTATTGCCATTTTATGCCAATGTGGGTTACAATCCTTCTTCCAACATGGGTCCTTGTTTGGTTAGCAACGTGGAAGCTGCAACTGATCAAGCTGCTGCATTGAAGCAGGTTCATCAGGAGCTCCAAGTTACTCTTGCCGCTACCGTGACAACTTACAAGGAATACACAGATTGCAAGCGCCAGAAAGATCCCACTTATAGGCCAGGTGATCTAGTCATGGTTGATGCTTGCAATATGAAACTTAAGGTTCCCTGTTGCAAATTAGGTCCCAAGCAAGTTGGTCCCTTCAAGGTGGAACGTCAGATTGGTCCCTCTGCTTATCGGCTGGATTTACCTCCTGCTTTCAAGATTTTCCACACCTTCCATGAATGTCTTCTTACTCCCTTCAAAGGAACAGAGACCCCCTCTTCCCAAACCATTCTTGTGGAAGGAGAACCTGAGTATGAGTTAAATTATATTCTGGCTTCCTGCAAGAATTGCCGCTGTTTGGCATATTTGCTATCTTGGAAAGGTTATCCTGATTCTGAAAACTCTTGGGTTCCCCACTACAATTGTTCAAATTCCTCTGATCTGATCCACAAGTTATACAAGTGCAATCCAACTGCTATTGGTCACCCTGAACTTACCCTAGCCACAATGAAACTTCCACCTGCCCATAAGAATTTCTCTTTATCCCATATCCCAGATGGTGGTATTGTGCCCAGGGCTAAAGCAGAGGGTAATGTCACAGTAGGTTCCATAATGCTGGGTATTGTCTGACCCAGTAAGAAGGCTCGGAAGGCCAGGAAACCTGTATCAAAATTGACCAAGTTAACAGATTTAAACCAAATAGTCAATTGAAAATGGGTCACAGCTGCTCCAGTCTGTCAGCTGAAACCAGCTCCCCCTTTTATAAACTGATGTTGATAAATTGACGTAATATGAGGGTCACCCAATATAAGCTCATTAATCAGCATGGTTGTCAGAAACTGGCCACGCAAGGGTTTTTTGCAACCTGGACTAGATACTTACTTGAAGATGCCAAAGAAATAGGAGATCAAGACTCAGGTGGTATTGCTTAGTCAATTTTTCTGGTATATATTGAATAATTTTCCCTGTTTCAACTCTAAGAGTTGAGTCCTTCTAAATTTACTCAATAAAAATCAATTATCCCAAGTTCTAATTTTAAATTTTAAATTTTAAAAATGCATCCTGTGCTCAGGTTGTTGCAGTATATCCCGTACAATCTGATTCTGAACAGAAACATTTCAGGAAGATGGGGCCCAGCATCTGGAACTTTGTTGTTGGTGCCAAAAAATGTTAATTTTATGCCAGCCAATTTTGTAGCTCCTCCCCCCATTCTGGAAAATGATAATTGTGTCACTTCTCAATGCCCAGAATTCTATGCTGAAGATGCATTGATGCTTTCCCAGGTCATTTATCTTGGTTTACTCTAGTTAGGACTGATTGTTCTACTTAATCCTGGAGTTACAATTGGAAATTTCACAAAAAAATACTTGAAACCGCGTTGGTGGTTAATCATCAATTCTATGTGGATTTGGGTGGTAATTCCCCATCATTTAGAAACAGCCTCATATTATTCAGTGATTTCTGTCACAGTTCCAGAGTCTGTGCACAAAAATATTGAAATGATGGCAAACACAGCCAGCAACAAGAGCATCCAATAGATCCATTCATACCCAAGAGACTCCATAAAGGAAGTCTTGGGTAATCTCATGATAAGGATTAAGAAGGGTTTATTTCAAGCTAAGAATGGACAATAATTCACTTAGGGTGAATGTAGACTTTATTGATTGAACAAGTAAAAGATCATAATTTACCATCATTATATAGAATGAAAGCTAAATTATAGTCTGGAGATAAAAAATAAAGGAGATCAATCACTTGGGGATGAAATTGGGGAAATTTGGAGAAAAACTGGAGATCCTAGGCAGTTGTAATTTAATCTAGAATTATTTGTATTATTGATCAAATAAAACTGATCTCAAACACATTAAAGCATTAAATTCTTTAACTAATTTGCCTTTCAGGCAGAAGTACACAGGAAAACCCCAGCTATTCCCCAGTTAACACTGGAAAAGGAGAACAAGGACCAACAACGGAGAAGCCAGAGCAAAAGCAGGATCAAATTGGTTGTAAGAGTCATCAAAGTGATTAAGAGAATCTAATAAAATGATTGGTATAACATATGATTGGCTGGAATAAAGTTTGAAAGGTAACAATTTGCTTTTCATGATATTACTAATTGTTCTCTTAGATGAAAGAGCGCCTAGAAGAGAAGAAGACCTGGGTTCAAATCCCATCAACATTAATACTGGCTCTGGAAGCAAATCCAAACCCAGTTCAACAGGTAATAAGAAGCAGATACTACAAACTAACTCATTGCCTTTAGGAGACCCAATAGAACCCAAAGGAGAGAAAATTTCTTTCTCTATGCCCAGGAATAAATTGTTGTCAGTAATGTCTGGAAGAACATTCCTGACACCCAAATATAAGGATTACACCCCGGAAAGGATCCTCAAACTAGATTTCTTGGCTTGCATAAATCTGCAGTTAGATACAACCGTCAAGGCCCTTGGATATTATCAACACCCAAGTTGTTTAAAGGCAAATTCAACTACATGTCTGCCTACAAACTCCACATAGAACCGCCTGTGACCCCCAAGCCAATGCCCGCCTCCTCACCTGACCTTCCAATCAATCACACTGACAAGCTGTTTGGGATTGTATACATTACCCTCACTGGGGTGATTGACACAATAATCCTGGCTGCCAGACTGTAGTCCTGGGTGGGGAAGTCTATGTCCTACCTTATAAAGTTAGCTCTGATCTTGTGGTGGGCCCTGCCCGCTAAACCTGCGGCCTGTGTGTTTCCAGAAAACAACAGGCCGGCTGTCCAAGGTTGGATCCCTGACAGACAGATATGAACTATTTGGGATAGGTACATCAAGACAAATCTTCCAGTTAATTTAGGGGTTTGAGGAGACTTCTTGGTTCTTTAGGAAAAAATGACCCTATTCAAGGCCAAAGGGTGAAATAACTTTACAAATTTGGCTTGTTGCTCCTCAAGCAATTAAAAATTTGTCTTTAATACCCTCATTGTCTCTACTTGAATAGTGTCACTTGACATTTAACCTTAACATATACATACAAATAAAAAGCCTTGAAAATCAATAAAATGTCTTTGTTCCCAAATTGGATAGCTGTTAATTGGTTGTTAAACCGGTTTTTTTTCTATTTTAGGATACAAATATAAAGCATCTTGTGTGATTTCATTTTTTTGTGTCTGTAAAACTTTGCTTCTGGGTTGCTCTTATTTTGTTTCTGGTTAACTCTTCTGTTGGTGTCTTATCTGAATCCTGATAAGATTATAATATATTTGAGAACAACTCCAATTTATTTCACTTGTTGTACCAAGTCATTTTATTTTTAGTTTGTAATATGCTGTTTGATGTTTGATATAATATCATATTTTGAATAATTATGATTGTGTTTCCTGTTTGGCCTTTTGCCAATTCACCAAAAATATTCAAATTATTTGCAGTCTGGAACTCTCCTAACTTGGATTTCGCTTAAATCTGGGTCCATTTTGTTTAAACCTGAGTTATTTTTGCCTAGCGCCATAGTTTGAAAACTACTGTAATAGCTTTGGATATTTATATGTGAATATAGCACTTGGGTACTGCTTTTTTTATCAAATTTCAAGTTGGCTCAAAATATGTGCTCTAGGTTTTTTCGATCAGGTTTTAACCAGATCGATTTAAATTCAAATCGATCAAAACTACTCGGCTCTAAAATTGAATTCCTCGAAGCGAGTCAAGCCGATTCTGAAATGGTTTACATCCGATGTGTTAATTTCGGATAGAATCATGGCTCATGTCCTGGCATACTACTTCAATCAAGGAAATCTAGAGCCAAATCTAATAACTTCAAACGCATTATTATATTTCTTTCTTTTGTTCCCGTATTCATAAAACAAGATGGTTTGTTGGATTTTTTACACACGAATTCTGATAGCATGTAGGGTAAAGTTCACGGTTCTTTAGCTCGTGCCGGTAAGGTTAAGTCTCAAATGCCCAAGGTTGAGAAGCAAGAGAAGGCTAAAAAGAAAACTGGTACATCGATTTGAAATTTCAAAAATTAAAAGCATTAGGGCGTGCTAAGAAGAGAGAAATCTATCTCCGTCGTTTCGTTAACGTAACCACCGCCCCAGGCGCTAAGAGAAGAGTAAGATTGATTGCTTGTCAAATTTCTAACAAATAGATGAACCCCGCTCCCACCGGTGATAAGCCCTAAGCGCTTCCTTTTTTTAATTCTCGAGCAAACCTCTTGATTCAGGTTACATGTAGAAAAAAATAAATAAAATAAGTGCTCAACACCAGGAATATTTAAAAAAGAAACCTCCTAACTTTACTTTAGCTTAATTGTAGTTTCTTTCAATAGGATTTAAAGAGCAGGGTTCACTTTATTTGACCCCAACTAGCTCATTTTAATCATAACAGTACAGAAAATATAGGACAGCATAATTCTATTTTATCATGGAGACAAGACTCAAGCGATAAAGCTTTCAAAAACACTTTTTAATTTTTTTTGCTTTAAATTAAAGATGAGAACCTTAAAATTAAACAATAGTGGATATAAGAATAGTACTCTAAAAAATCACAGCCAAAAGGCTGATTTTTTGAGACTATGTTTAATGTTAATAAGAAAAGTTGAATGTTTTTTTTAAAAGAGTTTTATCATATGTTATATTTGTTATACTTAAGTATACATACCTTGCTTATATCTTAACCAGTGTTTCAAAGATATATTTATAAAATTGTATGTCTGAGTTTAAGCCCAAAAACATGGTTTTAATGCTTTTATACTTTTACCCTTCAATAATTACAGAGGTATTATATAAACACATAATAAAAAAAATCTGTTTAAAAATTAGCTTCAGAAATTAGATATCAACTAAAAAAGTTAGAAAAAATAATATAAATTGTTTTATATTACACAATTTAAAAATATGGCTAAACATGATACTATTTATTAAAGTAGTCAGATATAAAAATGTGCATATGCTACATTATCTAGACTTGCTTTCTTTTAGAAAATTATTCTTAGAATTTATATCAAAGCTATAAGAATTGTGCTTCTGAGATTGAATCAATATCAATACTTAGGCGGATTGAACCATGATTTCATACATATTTTTAAATATTTCTGTTTATTTAGGCACTTTGAGATTTTATCTTCAGCTATAAAAGGGCTATAATCATCTGAGAATTATTTTTTGAAATTTTGTCTAGACTCTTCAATATATTATCATTTTTTTCTAAATATACTTCTGTCATGATTTTGATATTAACTAATTAACAGATTTAACCAATAAGTGTCATAGTGAAGTCTCTACAAAATTCAGAAGTAGTGAGAAAGTGGGAAATTGTTAGAGCCCATCCAACAGTTTGAGCACACCTGAGGTTACAGGCAGCTGCACAGGGGGGAGTGGCCTGCTTTTGAGCCCTTCTCTCAGTGACTGCCCAGTGCTAGGAGTCCTGGATCTGAGCTGGGCTCAATAGATGGTTTTGTCATGATAGTTCCTATAATGCTGAGTATAAACCGTCCTAGTTGGAAAGCTAGAAAACTTTGAAAACCATTACTGTCAGGAATGCCAATTATTTCTTATCCAAAACCCAAGATGTGGGCGAGGTTCAAACCCTGAGCCTAATTTTCCACAGTTCACCAGTTCAGAAGGCCAAGAGCTCAACCACCAACAGCCTATCAATAGTGAACCTGTTAGTAAAGTTAATGCCAACCTGCCGGGATCTGAATTATTGCCTACATCACAGAATTTTGTGAGCAAACCACCAGTGTAATACCCAGGCATGGTTGGTACTACCTGTAGTAAGTATGAAAGGTTTGCAAACTGGAACCCTGTCAAAGTGGTGACAATGGGGTAGATGGTCATCAACCATTGGAACACCTTGGCATGGGTGTTGTACCTGCCAAAGTTTCCTGCAAAGTAGGTCAATACATAGTAGGCAGAGGTTAGGGCTACAGCGTCCCTGTCAGGAATATTCCTGACATAAACCTAATACTGACTGAAAGGAAGAGTTGGGGAAAGATAGCTGAGACCCCAATTTTTAGGGGAAAATTTGATATGGAATTCCCCCCTTATTAGGGGAAAATAAAAATAAATTTGGGGAAAAATCAGATCTTGGTGGGCGCCAAACCAATTTATCATCCAGGCAGGCGCCCGCCGCGCCTGCCAGCACCCAGCCCGGGCCCCTAGCCCGCCCACTTGCTCCCCAGGTCCCAGCCGGATGCCTGCCACCCACCCGGGTCCCAGGGCCCATCCTGCAACCAATCAAAAATTCTCCTGGGGTACAGCCAATCAAATAAGTCCCTGAAAACAGGGGAAAGTTCAGAAGACAAAATTCCCCCTCCAGAAGAGGGCAGGAATAATAATTCAGATTTTAAAAATAAGTTTGCCACCAACCAATTAGGTGCTAAGTCACAGGCCACATGGACAAGGCCAAACTCCATCCAAAACAATGTTCTTGACACCAAAATAACTTCTGAAAAGGAATTGACTCCCATCTTTCACCTAGCACCAGGGCAACATGAAACTATTGGTTCACCTCAAGAATTTCTCAACCAGCCACAGATAGCAGGAGAACAGGAATTTGACCATCTTCCCAAGTCCCAATTGCCATCCCTACCTTCCAAACTTCTGGAATTTCCCATCCCCTGTTTTCCCCTCCCAATTGCAAATCTTTGCACAGGGGAGAGGACTATAAAAAAGGATCCCACCTCAGTAATAGCTTGTGCTATTATTGAGATTAATACCCTCAATAAAAGTGAAATTCAACTTACAACTAAAAGTTAACTACCAATCAGCCCCTGCCAACCCTCCAATCCAAGGAAGATGAACAATCTCATCTTCACAGCTGTGCTTACAGCTTGCCTTGGGATTGAAGGCTACCAACAAGGGTCAGAGTTCTTTGGGCCCTCCCCAGATGGACTAGGTCATGACCCCCACTACAACCCTGGCCAACTGAACTCCTCCCAGACTGGACCCTGGCCTCCCCTGGTGTCTCCACATTCTACACTCTCTATTGTGATGTATACATCTGCTTACTACATCTTAACCTACTTTGCCGGGAGCTTTGGAAGATAAAACGTACATGCAAAGATCTTCTGCTGGCTGATGACTGTGTACCCTATTGTTACCGCCTTGACTGGGTTCCAGTTCACCAACCTGTTGCCATACATCCTGCAAGTGGTACCTACCGTAACTGGGTATTACAGTCCCACCCCCGGACAAAGATATTCTTTTTTCTGGAATTCTGAAAGATTGGATTTAAAATCAGCTTTAAATAAAAAAATATATTACCTTTCATATTTTCAGAAACTTTGGACAGAATTCAGGTTTTGTCCTGGGGTGGGACAACACAGCCCTAGCAGAGGTGTACACAGCAACAGATATGGTGAAGCGGGGTGACACCAGAGGAGGCCAAGAACCAGCATGCAAAGAGTTGAGTTGGACGGGGTCTTTATGGTACCTTTGACTCAACCCTTCTGATGAGGGTCCAAAGGTAACAGGTCCTTGCTGGTACCCTCCAATCCCAAGGCAAGCTGTAAGCACAGCTGTGAAGATGAGATGATTAATCTTCACTGGTTGGGGATTGAGGGTGAAGTTAAACTAGTTCAAGGTTTTTTGGCTAAGAGTATGAGTTAGAAGGTATTTATTGAAGGGTGTATTGCTCTCAATAATAGCACAAGCCATCACTGAGAGGGGACCCTTTATTTATAGTTGCTCACACTGTGCAAAGTTTTGCAAGTGAGAGTGAAAACAGAAGATTAGGAATCCCAAGAGTTTAGATGGGGATACAGTGGAATTGGATGTTGGGAATAAGGGCCACTCTTGTTCTGCTGAAATCTTTTGTTGACTAGGCATTTCTAGGAGGAAGCTAATAATATCTTGCTGTCCTTGGGTCAGGTGAGGGCAAGGATTCATGTTGTTCTTCAGATCTATTTTTGCCTCAGGTGACAAGGTTTGGCTGTGGTCTGGCCCCAATCATCTAACCTGGTTCCCATTGGTTGGGTTCAGAATTGTTGCTTTGGTATGTAGTTTGAGTTATACCATATTCTCCAGGGATTTCTTATTTCTCAGTTTACTTCCTATGATCAGGGACTTATTTGATTGGCCACATGATGGATTGGTCTCTGATTGGCTGAAGAAAAGTGAGAACTGGGACCCAGAGAGCAAGTGAGCGGGCAAGAGACTGACAGTAGGCTTGCTGGCGGCAGGCTGGGGCCTAGGGCGCTGGCAGGAGGGCCGCTGGCTGGGCAGGCAGAACTCTAGTGGCAGGCGCCTGCGCAACCGCGGTGGGCGCCTGACTGGATGATAAATTATTCTGGGCTTTGCCAAGTTCTGTTTTTATTTTCCTCATTTGAGAAGGGAAAATCCCTTTCATATTGGGAATTCTTTGGGGTCAAAATTTCCTTTCTGCCCCAAATTGGCATGATGGTAGAAATTTGGTTAATGTTAGGAATATTCCTGACAGTCAGTGCCTGATGATGTAAGTTTCCCTGAAGTGACAACTTGTGATACTGGCAGTTTAGGCAACAAAATCAACAATTCTTCCAATAATAAATTCCCTGAACCTGGCTCTGGCCTAAGACTTAATACTTGCCCTGAATACTTGCCCAATGTCAATTATCAAGTTTTCAAACAAAAAGGGTCAAAGACATATTCTGCAGAGATAGCCAATGACAATCCACCTGTGCCTAATGCCACCCTGCCCTCTCTAGAAACCTAACACCAGCCAGCCTGTCAGGGCCCACCCTGACAAGTATTAAGTTCAGATGTGATTGTGACAATGGCAGTGAATCAATATTAACTCTGCAAATAATGAATGTATAAAGACGCTTAAAAATTTCTTAGAAAGCTGCAGACAATTTGAGACACTTTACTTATTGGATACATTGAGCATAAGAATCCCGTTCACACGCTAAAGATCTTGTCAAAGAAATTCATGAATTGCCCTTATAGATATCATGTCATAATTTCAGAGATCAAATAATAAGCTGCAATTATGAGTATAGCTACTGAGTGCTATGCCTAAGTCTAGAACAGAGCCTGGGAACCAGAAATTGCAATTAGCCTAAATGATCCAAGTCCACTAATCTGCATGAGAAGATTAGCTGTATGAAGGACATCATTCATGCAAGAATATCTCAGCAATTAACGGACTTAAATCAATAATAAAACCCGTGTTTAAAAGCTTCAGATCTGCCTAACAACTTTTCTTATGTAATCAAAGCATATTGATGCACCAGTTTATGCAATAAATTGAGTTCAAAAGTGATGGCAAAAGTGACCCCAGTTTAGATGCAAATCTAAATCCCTTCCTAAAGCTTGCATTGGAAATGTTATAAAATGAGTGTGTTGTGATCTGAGGTGTGGCACAGAGTCACAACGGGAAATTCTAACCTTAGGATTGGATTTGTACTAAGTCTTGGTTAGAATGGCAGGGAAGGCTATGTGATTACCTTGTGGCCCTGAATGAATATTATCTACTAGATGTGGCTAGAGAGTTGCCAAAGTACGTGGAGACACAAAGACAAAAATGTGAATAGAACTTAATTTTATTGGGTATAAAGATTGGGAATATATAGTGATTAGCAATACCAAAAAACACTACCAGGATGGTAGGATCACTTGCCACAAGCATGAGTGGGGTGAGTGAGTTGCACAGGATCAGGAAACTGAACAATTGTATTTCCCAATGCAGAACCAGCCTCATTTTGAAGGGTGAAAGCAAAAAAAAGAGATTTGTCCTCAAAATAACCCAACAAAGGCAAAATTGAAACATGGTGAATGACAGCATTCACAACATTGCCCCTTCTAGATTGGCCTTAGGGGGGTGATACTTGCAGAGGAACTTAGCATGCACTCAAGCAAAAGGTCAACCAATAGAGAGAAGCTTTACTGTATACTCCAATCCTTGCTTAAAGGTCACTTCTAAGGGCCCAATCCATAACAAGTCTAGCTTATGAGCTTTTCCTCCCACTCTGTGTTGATAATACAGAACATGGTCTCCAATGGCAAACTCAGGCAGGGGGATCTCCTGGCATTGTCAGGGGAGAGCTCAGTAGCTTAGTCTTATAGGCAGACATGTAGGCAGTAGCCTGTATATTGATGATGTGGTTGACTAGATCTTTGATGTGCTCATAAGGGTTCATGGCCTTATTAGAGGAGAGTAGGGGGCCCCCAGGAGCAATGGGGTAGTGGCTTCACAACCATACAGCATAGCAAAAGGGGAGTAACCAGTGACACAATGCTTGCTAAGGCAATAGGTGAAGAGAGCAGTGGGTAAGTATAGATCCCAGTTGGCAGCGTCAGAGTAAGTAAGCTTCCTCATGATAGAAACCAGAGTTGAGTTGGCGCGCTCAACTGCCCCATTGATGGAAGGATTGTAGGGGGCAGAGAAAAACTGGTGAGACCCCAAGGCTTCAACAACAGAGGTCACTAACTTGGCGTTGAAGTTAGTCCCATTGTCAGACAACAACACCTGAGGGCAACCATGGCAGAAGAATACATCTTGCAGCAGAAAGGTGGCGGTAGTCTTGGCAGTGATGTCTTTAGTAGGGCAAGCTTCTACCCACTTGCCAAAATGATAAACAGCAATTAGGATAAAGCGGCAATAAGAGCAGGAGCAAGGGAGAGGTTCTACAGCTTTAATGCTGACAGTGTGAAATGCATGTTGAGGAGGGACTAGCTTGAACTTGTGAGCGGCAGCTTGAGGTTGTTGAAGCTGACAATCATGGCAACTAGTAATAACATCTGGAATCAGCAGGCAAAGATTTTCCCAGAAGTAGTTCTTCTGGAGCCAGGCATAAGTCTTGGCAATGCCTCTGTGTCCTGTCTCCTTATGAACTTGAAGCACCACCAAAAGGCAAAGACTAGGCCTTACATAAGGCAAGTAGTGGTCTTGTACTTTCCTGAAAAGCTGATTGTCACAAATAAGTGTGTCTTCAGATAATTTAGAAAGAGAAACTCAAACTTCTTCTTTCTTGTTCTCCCAAAAAGAAGGATATCCAATTAGTTCATACAACCTGTCAGCTTCAGCATGGTTAAGAGCAAAGATGGGCATTCTGGACAGGCCATCCACATTCTTATGTTGAATCCCAGGGCAATGCAACACAGTGAAGTCATACCCTTGTAAATGGAGAGCCCATCTAGCTAGTTGTCCTTTGGATTCCTTGAGTTACTGTAGCCATTTGAGTGAAGTGTGGTCAGTAACCACAGTGAAATGGGTGCCATACACCTAGTGGCGGAACTGCTTAACAGCATGTAGTACAGCAATGCACTCTTTCTTGGTCACACTGTAGTTCTTCTCATGTTTATTCAGGACACAGGAGGTATCAGCTACAGGGTGTTCCACACCTTCATTGTCGAGTTGAGCCAAGATAGCCCCAATAGCAAGGTCACTAGCATCAGTGTAAAAGATGAATTCCTTATTGTAATCAGGGTACACTAAAATGGGTGCTTCTTTGAGTTTTTGCTTGAGGGTTTCAAAGGCTTGTTGCTGGCTGGCAGTCCATTTGAAAGGGACATTACACAACAGCTGGACCAAGGGTTCACTAGTGTTAAAAAATCAGGGATAAATTGCCTATAAAATCCCATCATGCCCAGAAAGACTTGGATTTCTTGCAGGCTGGTGGGAAGAAGCATTTTGTCAATGGGTTTGAATTTCTTAGTCATAGGGCAGATTCCTGTCTAGTTCACCTCATGCCCCAAGAATTCAAGGCGTTCCTTGAAGAAGGCACACTTAGATGGCTTTAACTTAAGTCCAGCTTCACAAATCTTTATGAACACCTCCTTAAGATGGTCCAAGTAATCAGTAAAGGTGGTGCTGAAGTTAGTTATATCATCTAAGTACACTAAAACACACAAGAGTTTCAGATCACAGAGAATGGAATCCATGGCCCTCTGGAAAGTTGCCGGGGCATTGCAAAGTCCTTGCGGCATTTGATTGGGCTCAAACAATCTTTCTGAAGTGATGAGAGCATCCTTCTTTCTATCTTTGGGAGAGAGACCAACTTTCTGGTATCCAGAAGCTAAATACATGGCAGAGAAGAACTTAGAGCCCCCAAGGCGGCAGAGAGCATCATCAATGTGTGGTAACAGGTAGGAGTCAGTCTTGGTTAAGGAATTCAAGTGTTAGTAGTCCATCATAATACAATGGCCTCCATCCTTCTTCTTCAGTATGAGCAAGGGAGAGGCCCATGGACTTTGGGAAGAAGCAAGCAGTCCAGCATCTAAAAGTTGCTTAAGCTCTTTAGACACCTGAGCATCTTCTACTCAACTGCAGCAGTAGGGTTTAGCACAAAAGGGGGGAGCATCACCGGTATCAATCTGGTGAATGACGCCTTTGGCTAACCCATAATCTGTGCTGTCTTTAGCAAATATATCCAAAAACCAATACAATAGGTCAAGCACCTCCTTTTGTTGAACCAGAGCTAGTTGCAGAAAGTCTTGGGCAGTGAACAATGATAGGACTTGTGGCTCATCCTCAGGTAAGTTGAAGTCTTGGAATGTACCAAAGGTGTGAGAGAGGAGGGCTAAACTAACTAAGTATGGCTCCCATCCCGGTGTAACAAACCACCAGGATGCCATCCAGTGCAGAACTGGGATAGCCGCTTGGAGGGGGGACCACAGGGAGAACACCAGGGACAACTGAGGGAAGTAGGCGTTTAAACCCATCAGTATCAGGCCAGTGAGCAACCAAGGAGTGCGGGTAGGAGCAGGAGAGGACACCTTGGAGGGCCCGGGGGGTACTGAATGGCTCTGGACCACGTTGGGGAGGGGAGGCATGGGAGGCACTACTTCTTCAGAAACAGGTGAAGTAAGGTCCACAGTGTCCAAGTACAAATCATCACACGTCAGGCTCTTGACCACAGCTTCTCCAGAAAAGAGAAGACTGCTGGGGAGGTCCCAGAGACTGGCAGGATCTCTACCTACCAGACAGGCTGACAAAGAGATTTCCCCCCATAAATCAGGGGAGGTGGACCACAGAAGCAGCAAGAACAGAGCCAAGGAAAATACCACAAATTTGAGAGCTGGGAGTATCATGGGAATGTTCATCACAAAATTTGGAGTAGGACAGTATATTTTTCAGATAAAAATAAGGCAGAACAAGGGCTGATAGGGTATACTTATCAAAATAGACCCAAACTGTAGCAGAACGGGTCCAGAAGGCTTTACAATGATTGCGAGAGGTTTGGGAAGAACAGCAAGCAATAGTGGGTTCAAAATCAATGATTTTAATAGAAAATTCAAAGTAATAATAGGTATTATAAGGAAAATCAATTGAAAATTTGAGTTTTCAAACTTTATTTCAAAAGCAAGAACAGGAAAGGCAACTACTAGATGAACCAATACTAGTATAATGAACCTGAAGAGAAGCCAGGTTCAAAACCGGCTGGCAGAAGGTAAGCTTGGAACAGAAGCTAACACCCTAATCTTTAGGCTATAGGAACTCAAAACTGGGTTCCAAATAAACACAAATATAAAAATAAAGTGCAGAATAGCTCCAAACTTTAATATTATTGGAAATAGACAAGCAGGGGACTAGAAGTCCCCTTGCTTGCATAAAAGGGATGGTCTGCAAATAAGTTGGGTCACGTGACAGTGGAACCAAATCTAATTGGCTGGAGGCAAAACTTTGCTAGGCAGTGGCAGGGGGACTGGAGGGTTTCATTCCAATTTCCGCGGTCAGATCTGATTGGCTGGAAGAGGCACTGGTCATTTGGAATTCACTTGTGTTGCTCAGTGCCAATGTGGCGACCTCTGATTGGCCAGCTCTAATGGTTTTTAGAAGTGGGCAATACCAAGCTAATAAGTAGTCCAAATTAACCAGTGTTTCTTCCCAGGAGGGAGCAACCAAAGGCAGAGGTTTTGCAGGGTAGGTCAGCACAAACCTCTCATCTACCGTGTGAGCTAAATCATTTAAAGAATTAAGTGGTTTGCCGGGCGTTTTAGAACCTTACTTGGTATGACAAGGGAAAATTGAGCAATCCAAAGCCAGAGGTGGCAGTGAATTTACAAAAGGGATGGAGAGATAGGACGTCAGAAGCATTCAATAGCTTGCCATAGCCAACAACCTGCCCTCTAGACACATGTATGGGGAGGGCAGTCAAGTTGGCAATTAGCAGTTGAGCTGGGTCTTTATGGGAGACATCCAAGATCCCTGAACAGAGATTAGGTTCATTGCGCCCTAGCAAGGGAGGAGAGTATAACTCTAGGAATGTACGTTTGGGCAGTTCATATGATATCTGAGAGTCTAGGATAGTTTGAGACCCAGGCAGGATAGTCACAGCAGAAGTGGCCAAGAGAGGAATCCCCTCATACTCATGACAAGCCATAGGAGGACACTTCATGTTGGAGGAATGAGTTTGGTATTTTAAAGTGAAAACACCAGTGGGATATTCTAAGGCACATGTCTTGAGACGCTTCCCAGGAACTTTAACTGGCTCTTCAAAGATCAGAGGGACTTCATATCCCAAGATAGAGAGGTAGCCGTCCTTTAAGTTGATGATCCCATTATATTCCCTAAGGAATTGAGTACCAACTAGCAGGTCATAGCTCTCATTCTCCAGGACAACAACAGGCGCGGCCAAAAGCAGCTTGCCAAATTGCAAGGGCAGAGAAGAATAAGCTCCTATAGTGCAAGTCATGGACAGCCCAGCTGTGCCATACAATTGATGATAGTTAAGGTTAGGGGCAAGTTTGAGTTTCTTGACCAGCTTTGAGGAGACAACATTAACTGGAGATCCCATATCTAAGACAGCCTTAATTTTCACCTTTTGGATGGATATTTCAACACAAGTGGTGGTGCTACCAAAGGAAGGGAGGACAGCCAGAATGTCTTGAGCTTCTGTTAATTCTTTGTCTCACTTTTTGATCATACATCTGAGGCCTGGGAACTCCTTTTAGACCGTCTGGAGAGGGAGCAAGACAGAGACATTTTTGAACACAGCATCAGCAACCTCAGCAGCTTCTTCAGAAGACTCAACAAGCATGGGAGATCTCTTGGCCTGGGTGAGGTAAGAGCAAGAGAAAACCTCCTTGGCTTCAGGAAGAGGCTTGGCAGTTGTAGTAGTTTTCCCAGAACATAGCTTATAAGGGACTGTAATAGTTTCAGGGACAGCCATGACAGAATACCCATAGGCATCAGGATCTTCTACATCAGAATTATCCATGTCAGAGTCATCAGATATGTTGGGGAATAGCAACAGGATGGGAGGAGCCTCATTTTCAGCAGGCTCAGAGTCAGCAATGAAAGGGGGAACTGGAGGAAACTGGGAGGAATTGTCAACCAAGAGTGTCTCTGCTTCTAGGTTGATTGTTCTTTTACTGCCTGTTCCCTGGGATCAGCTCCTTCAACTCAAGGATTGGTGAAGACTGGGGAATGGTGACCTATTTGTCCACAGTTATGGCAACCCTGTTGTTGAGGAGGATTCTGCAAGTTCATGGTAAGGATACATAGGCCATGTGAAGACAAAACAGAGATAGAAGCAGCAAAATTCTCCTGCACAACTGCACCAGAATGGGTAAGGTGCATATCCTGCAACAGTGTCTTTATGATCTTCAGGAAAGAAAGCATGGCTTTATGGGCCTTGAAGTGAAGACACAGGAGCTGGTTAACCTTGAGGGCTTGAGCGCAAGCCATGTATGCTTCATGTACGGTCAACTTGCGGCTTGTGATCAGTTGTTCTTCTTCCAGGTAGAGTCTATCAGCAAATTCAGCTAGAGTCTCCTTTGGTTTGAAGGCAATGTGCATGAAGGCGTCCTTCTTCACCTCCATAATAAGGTCACCACCAAACTTGTCAATCAGAAGCTGCTTCATATCTTCCCAGGTCTCAATGGTGGGCAGTTCTGACACAACTACCTCTTGGCAGGTCGGGTGTAGACAGGTCAGAATGTGTTACTTCTTGACTTCATCCAAGGCTCTTCTCATGGCGGTTTCATAGATAGTCAGGAAAGCTGCAATGTTTGAGGTTCTGGGGTCAAAAATTTGCTTAAAGATAGGCTTGAAATGTGCTTCTGGAGTTGGGCCACCATTTTTAATATTGAGTACGTTTATGCGCGGGGAGAATTCTACTTCTGACTTGGTGGGGGGCTGCCTGGCCCACAACAGGAAAACACTATCTTTGAGGGTAGTCAAGGTGTCAGCAGTGCAAGTTCCCGTATTATTAGCAAGGGTGGTCTGCTGCTCAGTAACATCCAGGCACCAACCCTGATTAGTTATTACCACAGAAAGCTCAGCCAGTTGAGAAGTAAGGGACGGGCCTACCAAAAGGCAAGGGGCAAACCTGTCATTTACTGAATCAACCACTTCACTTAGTTCTTGTACGTCTTTATCAAGCTCAGAGTGATCTTGCTTCAGGAGGTCCACTTCATTGGCTAGAGCTATCAACTCTCTAGCACAATGGATGCGGGGGCTCCTGATAAGCCAGGGCAACAACCATCTTTGCCCACAACATCAGGTGGACTAATTACAGATGCCATTGCCTCACAAAAAGTAGCAGCCTCTTGATGTAATTCAGCAACCTGAGCCATCAGCGCAAGCACTTGAGGGTCAGGGTGAGGGACTTCAGGGGGGGCAATCCTGACTGCAGGTAGATGCTATTAAATCTCAGATGGCATCCCAGAGCCTCTTTTCTCTATCTGCTAACTCATTGGATAGAGGAGAAGGCGGGGCATCTGCTTTAGAGGCAGACAGTTCATTTAATTGAGTCTGGAGTTTAGCAATGGTGGCAGCGGTAGCAACCCTTTCTTGATCAAAGTCCTCACCAAGTTTGCAGAGGCCCTTTGCAGCATAGACTGCTACTTGCTGTAGTTGGTCAAAGGAATAAGCACTGAACTCATTAAGTTCTTGCACAAGTTGTTTGAAGTTGGTGAGATAGGCGTTTAAAGTAGAGTCTACTTGGGTACGCCAAGGCTGTTCCAGTTGGTGGAACTCATGAAAGCGCTCTCTGACATACTTGGGGATAGATTGGTGAATTCTTTTAATGGATGTGACCAAACAAGACTGGGAGGTAACAGAGCTGTGCTGATTGTCAGATACTAAGAAAAAAGGGAATGAATCTACTGCTGGTAGGCCGCAAAATGATCCCAGTGGTGGGTGATGGCGGCTTGCAGCAACAAAATTTCCTGAACATGAAGCCCTAATACCATTTGATGATGGGCTAGGGCGGGTTGTACAAAGGAGGACAATAGATGTTCAGCGGAGCCAGCTGCCAAGAGGAGATTCTGGGGAAATTGTGGCGCTACAATCAATTTGTAGTATTCTGCCCAGTTAAACTGAAGCTGGAGGCAAGGGATGGCCCCATCACGGGCTATCCCAAGGGCTACCACCATGATTTGTTCCAAGTCAGGGGTACCCAAAGGGTAGGCCACTAGGCGGGGACCACTCCCAAGGTTAAGCACAGTAGGGACAATAGATGGTTGGCAATGTCTTCCTCAATAGGAGGACTGGTAATTTCAGGCAAAGTTGGCTCTTGTATGGGAGGAGGCAAAGGTCCTGAAAACGTAGTTGCAAAGGGGGTAACCAAGGGGCCTACAGCCCCTGTAGTGAGCACCATTTTTGTTGTGATCTGAGGCGCGGCAAAGAGTCACAACGGGGAATCCTAACCTTAGGATTGGATTTGTACTAAGTCTTGGTTAGAATGGCAGGGAAGGCTATGTGATTACCTTGTGGCCCTGAATGAATATTATCTACTAGACGTGGCTAGAGAGGCGTCAAAGTATGTGGAGACACAAAGACAAAAATGTGAATAGAACTTAATTTTATTGGGTATAAAGATTGGGAATATATAGTGGTTAGCAATACCAAAAAACACTACCAGGATGGTAGGATCACTTGCCACAAGCATGAGTGGGGTGAGTGAGTTGCACAGGATCAGGAAACTGAACAATTGTATTTCCCAATGCAGAACCAGCCTCATTTTGAAGGGCAAAAGCAAAATAAAGAGATTTGTCCTCAAAATAACCCAACCAAGGCAAAATTGAAACATGGTGAATGGCAGCATTCACAACAGAGCGCCATGAATAAAGAAAAGACACCAGCATCAACCAATACATCCTAGTTCATCCTAGTTAGTTCTTCCTACATTTACATCTCCTTCCCCTCTCTTTCCCCTTTCCCTTCTCATTCCAGCCGTCTTCCTGTGGGTATTAAATAAAGGACTGTCTCAATCAACCTGTTTGACTTAGGATGAAAGCCATAGCTCTAGACCTCTCTTTTATGCCATGCCTATCTGAGTAGATTTGCCTAGGCCATGAAACAGTCTGAGCTCAAGAAATCCAATCAGTCAATGAGGCCTGACAAAGTGGTATAAGTACCTACCAGGCCAAGACCAATCCCCATTGTCATATTTAAATAAAGGTTATTATAGATTGATTTTCCCAAATAATATGATAAGGAGCGCCTTTTGGGGAAGCTTCAAATATGGAATTGGGAAAGAAGAGAAATATCTTTTATTGGATAATATTTTAGACTTATATAGATTTGGCTGTGGAGAAGATTTAGTTGGATGGAACCTAGGGGTTGATCATGTGTGGGATGGTTTCAAGCCACTGGATACTTGGACAGTCATGTGATATTGCTTGATTGCCATCATTGGTATGTTAAACTGTATATTAGAAGGGCACCAAATCAGGCAATGGCTGGATGTTAATTAAGTTGGCAGTAGCCAGAATGCTTGTACATCCAGATCATTGACACCCCCTTAAGGGGTTACTCTCGTACATCAGGAGAGGGCTTTGTCTTAACAGCTGCCGCCTGATGTTCCTGGAGTTGTTTGCTAGTTGGTACCAATCTTGTTAAGTGTTCTCCTTTGCTAAGGCGGAGACAGGTTCTGTGGTATTTCTTGATGATAGGGATTTTGGCGCCTTGGAATTTCACTAGATAGGTGTTTTAGTCTGGTCTGTACTTGATGATTCTTTCTGGTCCTCTGTTTACTGAGTCTAGATTCTTTCTGTTTCCAGCTAGGACCCAGATGGGGGAGTCAATGGGAAGTGGTTCCTCTTTGGAGGTTATCTTTTGTGTTTTGAGCCTTTTCAATTCTGCTATTTTAGCTTTGAGGCGTATGTGTTGTAGATTTGGTACTTGTTCTACTGTGGGGGTTTCCCTGGGGGGATCTTTACATATGGTTGCTTGTTGCAGGTAACTATCTCTGGTTTGTACCCATATGTTAGTTCAAACGGTGAGTAGCCTGTCCCTTGATTGGTGAAGACCTGGGATACTAGTAATGCATGTTTCACGTATAGTGGCCATGTGTCTTTGGCTTTGTCATCCATTATTTTCTTGAGGGTTCTGATAAGGCTGCCATTTAGGCGTTCAACTCTGACATTGGCCTGGAGCCTGTAGGGCAAGGTTGTGGAATGTTTGATGTTCTTTGCTTTTAGGTTTTTGTTTCCTATGTGACCTGATAACTCTGTTGCTCCATCAGTTATGATGTAGTCTGGAGTACTGTGGTCAGCTATTATTGCCTTGTTAATGAATTGATTTATTGTTTCTGCCTTGTGATTCCTTGTTGTCCAGCAGATAGACCAGCGTGTAGCAAAGTCAATGGCTAAAATTAGAAAACATTGTTTTGTCTTGGTTTCTGGGAAGGGGCCCACTACGTCCAGTCCTAAAACTTTGAATGGTTCAGGGTCCAGTACTGGGTTAACTGTTGGCTGAGGAGCCTTGGTGCTGGTATATTTCTCACCCACTGTTCACTTTTTAAGAACATCAATTGTGTCTTGTTTAAGATTGGGCCACTATACTATATCTTTTAATGTGAGGTATATATTGTTAGCCTTTGTGTGTCCTAGTAGACGGTGATGTCTTAATATGGTATCAACTCTTTGTGTGAGTGGGATGTAGGGAACATGTTTGTATTTAATGATTTGGTATACAGTGCCATTAGATACATGTAAATACTTTTTGTTCCTTACTAATGTATCATGGGTTAGTTGGTGTGTTGAGGGGTCTTTCTTTTTGGTTTTATACTCAGTATTGTATAGGTTTAGCCAGTCATGGTCCAGGTGATCAGGATGATCCTCTCTAGGCTGGCATAGTCTAGAGAGAGCATCAGCTGTGACCAGCTCTGCCCCTTTTTGTACTAGATGTCCAGGTTAAGCTGTTCCAGCAAGGACATCCATTTGGCTTGTTGCCGTGCAAGTGCGTTCTGAGTTTTGAAATATATTAAGGATTTATGGTCAGTTAGTATTTGGAAGTTTAAATGTCCTTCTAAGTAACATCTCCATTTCTTACATGTGTGATATATTGCTAGCAATTCCTTATTTTTTATTGGGTATCTCTGCTCAGTGTTGGTTAGTTTTCTGCTTTCATAACATACTGGCAGGAAGACTTGCTGACCTGGCTGGCAGATGTGTAGAACTGCGGCAATGGCAGTGTCACTGGCATCCAACTCAAGCTCATAGCACCCGTTGTTATTAGGGTATTGCAAGATAGGTGCTTCAATAAAAGCTTGCTTTAATAGTTGAAAATTCTTGTTGTATTCTGGTGTCCAGATGAATTTCTTTTTGGCATTACCCTTGGTTAGGTCATTGATTGGTGTGGTGAGCTTTCTGCAGTCTTTAATGTATTTCCTTAGGTAAGCTTTCATACCAAGAAAGCATCTAACTTGTTTAACAGAGGTGGGGTGGTTCATGTTATTTATGACTTTTTTTCTGGATCTGCTTTGATGCCACCGTCAGAGACAATGTGGCCCAAGAACAGGAGTTCCTTTTCCATAAATTGGCACTTACTTGGTTTTGCATAAAGTTTGTGCTTTGCGAGTCAATTGAGTGTCTTGCAGACATGTGTGATGTGTTCCTATTTTGTTTTTGAGAATATGATGATATTGTTGAGGTAGCACAATGTATTTGAGAGGCCATTTAGCGCTTGGTTCATCATGTTGACAAACGTTGCGGGAGCGTTGGTCATCCCAAAGTTCATTTATTCAAGTTGCCCAGACATCTCTGACTGGTACAACAGGCCCATAGGGCCATAAAGGAATGATCAAAGTCTCATGTACAATGTAAAAAAAGGAAGAAGGGGACAAGGAAACCTGCAAAGCAGGGGGAAAATCTTGGATGAGAGGGAAGATTGTGAAAGGGAAGCATATTTTGAGCTATATATTCTGTTTTGGGGTACTATAAATTTTAGGAGTTTTGGAATAGTGGGTGCCGGCAGGCCCATATTGAATTTTTATTGATCCCAGAAAAACTGGGCCAGACAAAATTTGGGCCTTTGGCCTGCGTTTTTTGTTGTTGCTTGATTCCAAAACTGTGAGTCAAAACTGGACAGAAAGTCCAATAGAAATGTGATGATCCGGAATAATCTGGGCAGAAAACCCTCAGACTGGCTGCCTGCATTTTTTTGTTGAACATCCTGATGAACGTTTTGTGGGTTAAATCTGTGTGAGGCTATGGTTTTAGGGCCAATGCCTAGGGTTAGCGCCCCAGAAGAATAGGATGTAATCTCTAGGGTCTGGTGTGGAGTGGAGTGGTAGATCAAAAGACTAATAGCCAATCCAAATTAATCCAAGCTATTAGTCCTTGGGCCGTCTGCCCAGATTATTTTGTTGGAGGGTCTGTGTCTGTTACAGGATGATGTATTATGTTTGTGGTTAAGTTAGGGTGCGGAATTGCTAGGCTTTGCCCTCAGTGCAGCTGGCCAATCACACGTACGTACCAATCTGCTGAGAGTGTGGCTTACACATTTTGTGTTAACCACTGGGCCACGTTTTTAAATTGCTGACCCACCTTGGATTGTGTGGTGCTTTGTGAGAAATGTATAAAGGGTCTGAAGGTGGAATGTATTGTTCAATAGGAGCAAATAAGGTACATTTTGCGGGCCGTGTAAAACCAAAAAATGTGGTCCTTTGGCCCAGGTTTTTTGTTACCATTTACTTCCATGCTTGACTTCTGCTATGGTGAACTCCTTTGATCCTGATGCAGCTTCTTATGGTCTAATTATATCTGGGAGAGTCAAGGCCATAAATTGGCCTTGCTCAAAGCAGTTATTAGCACATATGGGCCAATTGGTACTGCTTTGAGGTTGTAGGAAAATCCTATTCATGCCTGAGACTAGGGCCAGAAATCCTACAGAAGAGTTTGTCCCATTGGTGAGGTCCATTAGCCACTATACATTAGTGACCCCACCAGAGGTAGGGCCACTGCTGTCATTGGCTGCTGCATCTTTGGCTTTTTTGGGTGCCCTGGACTGTTTGGGATCCCCTGCAGTGTAAGGGGATAGCTTAGTTACTGCAGCAAGTTTGGTTTGGACCTTGCGTCTTGGTCTTCCATTATCCTGTGCAGAAGGTATCTGCTCCTGATTGGGTGTTTCCTGGGTTTGGGCCTGCAGTAAATTCTCTTGGGCCACCACATTGTGGTGACTATCCAATAAAACTTGGCCCGAGTTAATCATTAATTCCTGGGGTTGAGCCTGCTGCAAATTCTCTTGGACCACCACATTGTGGTGACTATCCAATAAAACTTGGGCCGGGTTGGCCATTGATTCCTGCACTGCCAGTTCTGTAATTTCCATTGGTTCATCAACTGCATTTTCATGAACTTCCTGGGTCTCATGTGCAGGTGTTTGCATGGGATGAGATGACTATTCTTGGGCACATTCTGTCTCCTTGATTAGTTGAGGCTAAGACAAATTTTGAGCCTTTGCATGAGTCTTTTTCTGGCAGGATGTGATTGGTTTTACAACTGCATACTCAGCCATAGTGCCCCAGGCCAAGGCTACAAGAGCATTGGATTGGGACCCAGTTGGTTCACTATTATGGTGCTCCTTGGGGGTGTCTTGTTCCACAGCCTGGACTCCTGCTATGGTTGTAGAGCAAAGGGCTTCTCTGTGGCCAAGGGCTGAGCACAGCAGACAGATGGGCGGAGTTTGCTCAGGGAATACCTTAACTTGCTACTAAGGGTGCCATCCTTCTTGAGAATGGTTGCACAACAGGGAATGAATGACAAGCTGTCATCTGCAAAGGGTTTAATCATGGCCATAGCTTTTGGTGTGGTCAGGTGGCCCATGTAAGAATTCTTGAGCAGTTCAAACTTTACTATTTCTCCATACTTGGCCAGCCCTTCCTTGAGCTGGGATTCAACCTCCCCTCTGGGCATGTCTAATGGCAAGGCATCAAAAGACATAAAGAGGGTGGTATCTTGATTGAACCAGGTGCAGGTGGTTGATAGGACTTTCTGGGTTTTCTTACCCTTGGGGTCAGTGATCTCAAGAGTGAAGATTTCCTCAGCTGCCTGATCAGCATCCTCTTTACAGAGAAATCCAAGATCAAAGAAGTCCTTCATTGGGCTTTGTTAAAGTGGCACAGCTTTGGGATATGCTGTGGCAACTGCTTTTTCTGCCTCCTGGAACTGAGTAGGGTCACTTCCAAAGTTGACTCTAATACAATGGAGCACAGGGGACTTGGGGAGGGCTCTGGTAATGTCTTGGAACCAGCGTTCAGAGGTCACAAACTTCATCCATCCTTCTGATGGAACAAATGGTCCCTTCTTGGTGGTTCTTTTAGGGCTCACCAGTTGGCCCTTGACAGGGCGTTTCTGGCCCAGGATCACCTTGGCCCAGGATCAGGAGTTGTTGGTTGCCATAAATTTCTTACCTATAATAAAAGCCTATAGTAAACTTAGAATCTTATGCGCTTTGATTGCTTTATTAATGCTTAGATTCAAAAAAGTGGAGCTAAGCTGTGAAAGAAAGGTGATATCCCAAAGTTCATTACCCTACATTCAAAGGATCCAAATTGTGTACAGAACACAGTTTTTGGTATGTCTTTTTCCTTTACTTTGACCTGGTTGTAGCCTGAGGTGAGGTCAATTTTGGAGAAAAATTTGGCTCCTGAGAGTCTTGCAAACAGATCTTCTATGAATGGTAGGGGATATTTATTCTTTACTGTGCTTGCATTGAGAGCTCTATAGTCAGCTACTAGACGTAGAGTGCCTTCCCTTTTCTTTACAAAGAACACTGCTGCCCCCAAGGGGATTCTGATGGACAGATGAATCCTTTTGCTAGATTGTCCTTGATATGGGGTTTGAGGGTTTGGGTCTCCATGGGAGAGTCTGTAGAGGGGTGCTGGTTTAGGCATGGATTTGCATAGGTTGATGCCATGCTTGCCCTCTTGTTTGGGTAGTAACTCTGTGAGCTCTTCCTTGAATACATGAGTGTATTCATTTAGGAGTGCTGCAAGTTCTTGGCATTGGATTTTGGTTGTTTATATGTTATTGAATTTGGTGTACCTCATTATGTGGAGGGTACTATCTTTGGTTAGACGTTCTGAGTTGTCTTGGTTTATGACCTGGACAAATACTGTGTCTCTTAGAATGAAGTTGTTGGGTTCTTTGAGGATATTAAAATTGACTTTGTTGTGTTTGATGGTCATAGTTTTTGTTTTCCAACATACACTGTGGTTCACTCAGGTGAACCAGTCTATGCCTGCTACAATGTGGTAGTTTATGTTGTTTATGAAAAGTCCTTTGATGGACGTTTTTATGCATTGAAGGTCAATTCTGAAGGGAGTTGTTTGCCTTTGAGTAGAAATTTTGATTTATCTGCCATTCTGGTGTATTTGAAGTTGGATTTGACAACTGGTATTTTGTACTTGGTTAAAAATGGTTTGCTAACCATGGTGTGTTGTGCACCAGAGTCAAATAAAATTTTATGTGTATGAGATTTATAATTGCATGGGTATACAAGAAGTTGCAAGTAATCTTTAATTGTTACATTCATAAAAATGGAGGATTGTGGGACACATGGGATGCGAGCAGCAAGTTTTGTGCCTTGGTACAGTTTCTTGTTGTGTTGGGGGGGAGACAGGGGAACTTAAGCCTGTTCTCCCTCCTTTTTTCCCTGTTCCTCTGTTTTGAGACCTTTGCGGTCAGAAAATGTGGGGTCAGATTCATAGTGAGTTGCTGTTTCAGCATTATTTACTTTGGCGGTGTCCTCTTTCTTTGAACAGGAGCAGTTTGCGCTTTGGCTGTGATTGCCATTGTTGCAATTAGAGTTGCCGCTGGTATGATAGGTGTTTTGGCGTTTGTTGCCATTGGAGTTTTCTCTGCCATTGCTGTTTGAGGAGCAATTGCTGTTGCGTACAGCATATTCCATGTTTGCGCGTTTTTCCGTGTGCTTGGCTTCTGCAATGAGCGCAGGTATGGAGGTATTGGCCTCTGGACGGATGAGGGCAGCAACAGAGGGTTTCATTCTGTTGATGAATGAGGCTCTGGTATGTACGTTGTCAGCTTGCGCTGGGTTTTGGATTTTGCGGCATATTTCCTCAAATTCATTGGTGTAAGCTGTGATAGTGGTCTTATGAGGAAGATTGCTGAGCTGTATTGCAATGTCTTGGAGGGATTCAATGACACAGAAATTGTGCGTGATGTCCGCTTTGAACTCTTCCCAGTTGTCAAGCTGGTCTTCTGTTTGTGAGCCAACCCAGGTGGCAAACCAGTTAGCTGCGGCCCCGTACAGGCGCTTACTGGCTTCCTTGTCAGGATTGACAATCCTCCTCCTCTGGAAACCCAGGCCCAAGAGCGGGAATTGAACCCAGAACCTGGATTCCCCTGGGCCGTGGAGCCTATGGACCGCAGGACCACCCACCCACATTTTTCTGGGGTCAAGCCCCTTCAAGCTGACGCTGAAGATGATGGCCCACCCAGTGAAACAGATCAAGCCAAGGAAATTAGTGCACTAATTGGAATGCCAATCATGGCACCTAATGGAGGCAACCAGGCAACAACTATTATCTTAATGAGTTTGAAGTCTTCACCAGCAACCAATCAAGAGCCAACCCAAGGAAGAGGCACCAGCCTGCAACCTGGCCCCATGACCACAACGCTAGAGCAAGATAATCAAGTAGCTAAATTGGGAGTCACAACCAATGAAAGAACTCCCAGGCCAAGCGCCATTTTGCTGCCTTTAGACCCAAGTCTCTAATTCCCCCGGCCCTGCCTTTCCCAATGCCCTAATGAACCCCCAACAGAAAATGTTAAGTTTGGAGGTGGGGCGCTATATAGACCCAAGGACCCCGCGCTCCAAACTTATTGCCATTTTTAAATAAAGGTTATGTTACTTTGGCTCATACAGCTATTACCATATTTTATATTTGCTATCTATAAGTTAAGTTCAAGATCCCCCAGCCCTCCTGCCCCTCTGCCCGCAGTTTTCTGTCCACCTGGAGCTCCCTTTGGGACTGTTTATTTTACTGATTACCCATTAAAGCCCAAATATAAGGATTATACACCAGAGAAAATCATTGAACTTGACCCATTAGCCCACATCCAATCCGCCATCAGATACAACCGCCAAGGCCCATGGATTTTCTCTACCCCCAAGTTATTTAGAGGAAAATTCAACTACCTCCCGGCCTATAACGTTTATATGGAACTGCCTGTAACACCCAAGCCAATGCCAGCCTCTTCACCCAACCTTCCAAATGACCATACCAGCAAGCTTTTTGGAATAGTGTACATCACCCTCACGGGGGTGGTGGACACCATCATACCAGCCGCTGGCCTGTGGTCTTGGGTGGGGAAGTCTACTTCCTACCTTCTAAAATTAGCTCCTCTCTTATGGTGGGCCCTGCCCACAAAAAACCCAGCCCAAGTTACCTCCAAAACTGGCGGGCCGGCTGCCCAAGAGTGGATCCCTGACATACCTGGACCCATTTTTGTGGGGAATGTGGCTGGCACAGAGTTTAGCAGCTGAGTGGTCTATCCAGTTGATGATGTTTTCTTTGTTTTTACCAAAGAACTTGTTGATACCAATATGCTTGGTGTTGGTAAATTCACCTGTTATAGGTGGTTGTGCATTTTTTTGTGGTTGAAGAGAGCAACTGTATTGAATTATCTTGGTGCATGCTTTGGGCATGAACAGTCCTTTGAATACGGTACATCCACTAGGTATATCTTTGTCAATGTTGTGGGTGCGGAAGTACGTTTTCCAGGTCTCCTGGGATGTGGCCTGGTTGAGTACATGAGCAAAGGTAGGTGGGTTTTGTTCAGTCATTTTCTCTTTCATGGGCGTGATAAAAAAACTGTAGCTGCTACCAGTGATAAGGAGCACCTTTTGAGGAAGCTTCAAATATGGAATTAGGAAATAAGAGAAGTATATTTTATAGGATAATATTTTAGACTTATATAGATTTGGCTGTGGGGGCTTTTAGTTGGATCAAACCTAGAGGCTGTGTGATGGTCCACATGTTTGGTGGTTTGCAGGCAGGGCTTATGTTGGCCAAGTGGAAGTTTAGTGACTTCTGTTGAAGAAGTAGCTGTTAGAGACTGGAATGAACTGTTTAGAGACTAAGATGAGCTGTTTGTTGTATAAGATGGACTGATTTCTGGTTAAGCTAAAGATCTGGAAGATGTGGTTGAAGATTGTGATGCAGGATTAGCTGATCATGATACAGGAGCTGGCTGAAGGATCAGAAGATGATGATGAAGAACTGGTGGTCTGGAGAAATGAGCCAAGATTTTGCCAAATTGATTTGCCAAAGTGGGAAAATGTAGAATGTTTTGCCTTGATTTATTAGTAAAATCAGGAAGTAATGTGGATAGAAGTGTGGGTAAGATATTCATTTATTAAGTTCCTAGGATAGATGAAGATATGTTGCTATGAGAGATGAATATAAAGGTGTTTTAGTAGGACGTTTTCCTTGGATTTTACAAGATTTGTAAATCTATGGGGAAAACATTAAAGAGGTCCAGAAAGAACAGTTTAAATAGTATTCTACTATTTAAATGTGTTTAGGTTGAATGCAGGGAATACTGGTGCCGGAATAATGGACTGGTTAACGCTTTGGTGCGTGAAGAGTTGTTGCTTTGAGCAGTTTGAGCTGTGGAAATTATTTTCCTAGTTGAATTCCGGTGGAACTTCAGAAATGGTCTATTTCTGCGCTCTGCATTCATTGGTTGAGTTCTGGCAGGTTTCCTGATGAAAATGATTGGTTGGAAGCCAAAAGCTTAAAGTGTAAGCAAGGAAATAGTGAATTAATACTTTAAGCTTTTGAGAAAGTAAGTATGTAAGCTTAAGTTATTATAGGAAAAATTGAGCAGCAATGGTTTAAGCTTCTGAAGAAAGCCATTTTTGAAGGCGGAACCATTGGGAAAAGGACACTATAAGAAGGTGGCTGGCTGGAAAGTTACAGGGTCTTTTCTGGGTCTTTGACGGGGTCTTTCTGAGGTCTTTTGAGTTTCTGCCAAGAGTTTTTTTGGAAGCCTTTGATAACCAGCATGAGCTTGGTTGTACTTATACAAGTGGAATAACAAGGCCACTGGAGCTGTAAAGTGAGCTGAAGCCCACAATAATGGAGCAGGAGCCCAAGAATAAGAAGCTGAATCCTAAGCGCGGTGCTGGAGTCCAAGATTAAGGTGAAGAAGTCCAAGAGTAAGGTGCAGGAGTCCAAGACCATGTACAAGGAGTCCAAGATATTGTTGGAGGACTCCAAGTATTGGCAAATCCATATTGTTTCCTTGACCCCCCCCGGGCCATATACCAGAAGGTTTCTAAGGGGATCTTCCTTCTGAAAGTGAATAAAAGCCCATTTTGACCCCCATACATATTTCTGAGATACATTTTCCCTTACTAGAGAATGAAAATTCTTTCCAGCCAGTCCCTGACTATGATCCAGGACACACTTTGGGGACTGGTGGACAGAAAACCACAAGAGCCCAACACAGGGGTCTTTCCTTAGTATCATGGGAGGTGTATAAAAAAGTATGGATAAGATGGCACTCAGAAAAGGATTGTATTTTGATCTTTGGAATGATTGTTAAAACCACGACGTTTCAAGAAAGAACAGTGAATGAACTGACAGACTTTTGTTGAAAAAAAGTTAGGCCTGAAGTTTGCTGGGCTGCATCCCAGATATACTGTATGGCTAGAAGTGTGAACTCTCCAGGGTGGAGCCAGACCAGGAGATCCTTGAGTGTAGCCCAGCTAGCTCAATTGGTAGAGCATGAGACTCTGAAGTTCAAGGTTGTAAGCATTAAGAAGTGAAAAGGTGCATGGATGAAGTAGAGGAAGGGGAGGTCCCTGTCTTTGAAGATCTGACCAAGAGGCTTATGATCAAGGCGTGTGCAGGGGAGGTCACTGGGCCTATAAGATCAGGAAGTTGATGTCAGCATGTGATTGGGGTAGGGGAGGTCCCTATCTCTGGAAGTATGACCAAGAGGCCTATGATCAAGGTGCATGTAGGGGAGGTCCCTAGGACTTGAGGATCAGGTGGTTGGTGTTAGCATGTGACTGAGAGGCCTATGATCAAGGCACGTGTAGGGAAGGTCTCTAGCTCTAAAGAATCAGGAGGTTGGTGTTGATATGTGACTGAGATAGAGAAGGACTCTATGCCCTAAGAAGGACCAAGTGAAGGATCAGAGAAGACCCCAAGGTGGGTAGAGCTGCTAAGGTTGCCATGCAGAAAGAAGACTTTGTTCATCTGGGGAGGAGCCCAGCCAAAGATGTTTGAGCCATGGAAGCAAAGATTGATGGAAGCTCCATTGTTGAGGTTGCCAAGATGGAATCTACCATTTGCTATAGAAACCAACACCAGTGAAATTAGTTTGGGGGCCTTGTTGACCTAGAAGGAAGGGGTTCAGGCCTGGCCCATTGCTTATGCTTTGAAGATTTTGCAGGACGCTGAGACAAGGATGTGGTTTGGGCTGTTGACAAGTTCAATTCATACGTAATGGGGTTGCCTCTTGTGCTTATTACCAACCATGCGCCGCTGAAAGCATTAAGGACCAAGGCAAACTTGATGGATTGTCTGTTGAGTTACACAGAGAAGCTAGCCTCTGATGATTACAATATTGCATACTGACAAGGGAAAGATAACATGGTGGCAGACTTGTTGTCCAGAGCAATGGTGGGTGTCCAAGATGAATACACCCAAAAGATTGAAGGGCAGGCTGAGGCGGTGCGCCGGAATAGAAGGTTCATCATGCCAAAATACCAGGATCAGGTTGTCCAGAATATCCATGTTTGGTTTGAAGGACACTTCAGGTTCCAGAAGTTGATGGTAGCAGTCAGAATTAAAAGCTGCTGGTCCATATTGCACCAGACTGTGGAGAAGGTGTTGAAGGAATGCCTTCAGTGTGCAAAGTACTCCACATGGGTCCAGAAGTACCCGTGGTGGTGAAATAGCTATGAGCTATGACGTTATTTATCAGCTTCTATCGGCCAGACTAGGCTATAGGCCTTATCTGTTGTCCATATAAAGCTTTGGGCTCTATCTGTTGGCCATAGAAGGCTATGGACCATACCTGTTAGTCATAAGAGTCTATAGGCCTTATCTGTTGGCTATAAGATGATATAGGCATTTCCCTTTGGCCATATGAGTCTATAGGCCTTATCTGTTGGCCATAAGATGCTATAGGCATTTCCTGTTGTCTATACAAAGCTAAAGGCTTTGTCTGTTGGCCAGACAAGTCTAAGGATCAAAGATGTTGGCCAGACCATTCAACATGTCACATCTGTTGCTCAGATGAATTACAAGTGATCTGTTAAGCTGTCTGTTCCATAATCTGTCCAGATTATGCCCAATTATGCCCAATTTGCCACAATTGCCTTTGTAACAACCAGTTGCCAGCTGACGCTGCTGATATAACTTACAACCACTCTTTTCAGTTGTAATCTCCACATGAAACTGTAGCAAATAACTTGATTGATCATCAATATTCCATATTGTTGATCAACATTTCAGTTGACTATCATCTCAAAAATGCCTATATAATCTTCACTTGACTTATGTAATAAATTAAAGACCTTTTATTGTAAACTAAATACTGTTGTTTATCCTTTAACTTGGATAAGTTACTTGTTAACTGCCTTTTCAGAGGTGCAGACCTTGGGTCTGTACAACCATGATAGCTCCTGTAAGCTATAAACAGATGTGGAGCTTGTGTTTTCAGCACTGTTAATATAGAGACACCTAGGAATCATAAGTCTGCTGTATGCCACTTATCAATTCTGAATCCTCTCTTTCCCCTTCCCAAGTATCCATTGTCTGTCTGGATTCCAACTAATTAACATACACCCATTCCTCTGCCAGCCCTTTTCTGACTCTGTTGTCTTGTTGCCGACCAACAACTGAATCCTTCCCAAAGTATATATTGTCTATCTAGTATCTGACTGACTATTATAAACCAACTCTGTATCCTTCTATGTTGCCCTGTTGCTGACCAACACCTGAACCTCTTCTGCTGTTGTTAATACTATGATATTCATATATTACCATAGTCAGCAACTCCTCAGTTTTATGCTGGCAAGGCATATTCTGTTGTACTCCACCTTTCCTGGTGCTCACATATCCAAGTACTTCTTAAGCCCAACAGCCTGTTAGAGCAGTCATCACATCTTGGTGCTCACTACAGGGGCTTTTAATCAATTCCTTTTTAACTTCTTATTGACGCCTATAAAGCCTCTGACAAGGGAAAAACCTACCTAACATGGTAAACACTAGATCTTCTGGAATACTTCTTCTACCTTTAAATGATGACATCCAATGAGTTGGTTGTCCTAACAGAACAGTATCTCCAGCCACTACCACATCAGCACCATCTCAAGCAATTGCTGGGTCCAGGATCAGTTGGCAGCATTCATCCCCAACTGGTGATTCAGTTGCCAACCAGCAGAACTACCTCCTGACCCTCAACCACCACCCCCAACAATCCTGTCAGACCAGCCCAGTCCCCCCTGGGGAATTGCACCACAGGAAATTGGACCAACTGACAAGCCACAACTCCAAACAGGGTACTAAGTAACCCTAACAATTGTCCTAGTCCCATAGAGCAACTCCAATCAATGGAGATCCCCATGGTACAACCAGCCCCAATCCCTCCTCTGGGACCCTGGGAACCTCCTAGCCAACCAGTGAGACAGTTGGTCCCAACCTTTGAGACCTTTAACTTCTCTGCTTCTGGAGTCAGTCAAACTCTTGATTCTTGGCCTTCTGCACCAATATAACCTGTCTCCACTAGCCCCAGCCTTCAATTGTTTCCAATTGTTCCTTCCATTGGATAAGCCAGTACCAACCCCTATCTCCCTCTGGATACCTCTGCTGAGACCACCAATACTGAGCAAGATCTGCAAGAGATCAAGAAAATGATTGAAAACAATAATGGAGCCCTTCCTAGATCAACAGTTGACAGTTTAGAAAGACTAACCACATACACCACCAGGGTTGGTCATCCTAAACTCATGAACGCGGTGAATAGGCTAAACCAGGTCAACGCCAGCCTTTGAGAGCTAAATAACCGACATGAAGACCTCCAACAGTTGGCTGCTATTAGCTTTGAGCAACAAGGTGAATGGAACAATATCACCAACCAGCGGCTTGAGGAGTCTGACACTTGTGCCAGAGCAACTGCTGTCCACTTGGAAGGAATAACCCAGGAGTCAAATACCTTTGTGGATACCCAGTTTACTCCTCTCTGCGACTTCACTGTCAATTTAGCTACCAACTTGGAGTTGTCTGCAGTTCACCTTGAAGCTCAAGGAATAACCCTCACTGATTACCATTGACATATCCAAGAATTGAAGGAATAAACAAGCTGACTTTCACGTGCAACCTCTGCTCAGAGTGCTGTCCAGAGACAGCAGAACACCTCTATTACCCATGTGGACGCCAAAGTCACCAGACAATTCAATGAAAATTGCACTCATATCAAAGAGGTACAACACCAATGTACCAAAGATCTAGCTACCATTACTGCTGCAGTAATGGAACAGCTTACCACCTGCAATCAAGGAGTACAACAGGCACACACTGCCAATCAAGAGCTAACAGAGCAAGTGGGTAGTTTTACAGCTCAATTGGCCAACACCACTACCTTACTCAACAATCAAGGACGTGTAGTCAAAGAACTAAGAGTAGCCATGACTACCCTAGAATAACGCTTCAATTGACTTGCCATTGGGGATCCAATAACTCACAACCCCACCATTATTGGCAATATCCTCAATCACGGTCAACCCAAACCTGTTTGCCCTCCTCAGTACACACCTCCCAACATAGCAACTGGAGCAAATGCTATGCCAATTGGGAGCACAGGTCCAAGAAGTCAACACAGTTGCCAGAGAAGTGCTGAGAGTCACCAACGCCAGTCCTGCCGCAGACGCCACCAGCCCAACTACTCCAATAGTAGTAGTTCCAACTCTGGTTCTAAGGATGAGTTGAAAATCTCATCTTCTATGTATCAGCATGGAGTACACCATGGTTCTAGTTCAGGCAGAACAAAACCAAATAGTCTTTTCAAAACCAAATTCTCCATTAACAGTCACATCAACATCCATATGTGGCTGGACACTTTTGAGAAGGCTAATGAAGGAATAGGGTCAAGAGAGATGGGTCTAGCCTGTATTTGCATGCTAGACAAAGCAGTATTATCAGACATCTATCAACACCTCCCTAGGAACTATAAATATAAGGATGTGAGAAAAGCTCTCCTTAAAGTCTTTGACTCAGAAGCAAGAGACAAAATTGATAGGGATAACTTTCTAGTTCTAAAAATCAAGAACTTTGAAGATTTTCCTTGTGAATTCCAATCCATGGTAAGTTGGCTGCAGATGAAGAACCTAATCAGCCTCAACAACTGTTGCTGTTCCCTCTGACATGCCTTGTTGCCATACAAAGATATCTGGCTTGAGTTCTCTGGTCATATAAATGGCCTTCATGACCACTTCAATTGTGGAGCAAGTCTTTACTCTAGGACAGCTTAAAACCCAGCTGAACCGCCTGAAGCATACCAATTGACAAGTCTAAACCACTCCAGAATCAACTAAAGATCCTGTCTATCAACCATTGTCTTCCTACCAGAGCAATTATAATGCCCAGCCAACTCCATATCATATGCAACCTGACTACACCAGTTGCAGAATTTGCAAGGAGAAGACACACATGAAAAAAGATTGCCCGACTTTGTTGTGTATAAAAAAAGTACAGGAGATGTTTAGAAGTAGAACTCAGGGTCAACCTGGAGTTCACGTAGTTTCTACTGAGGACAAAGTTCACATAGAAGACTACTTCTCTTCTGATGAAGAGTCAAAAAACAAATAGGTGATGGACTCAGAGAGTCCCCATCACCTCTACCTAAACCTCCCCCTGACAATCTAGCTGGTATTTTTGCTGTGCTATCCAACCCAACCAGCAAGAAATCAATAGGGCCTAACAACTGGAAAAGAGACATGCCTTAATGGAATCTCTTAACTCTAGTATCGCTGACCTGATCTTCTGTCCCTACCTGTCCCAGCCTGTACCTGAACTGCTCTCTACTGACTCCAATAGAAACTGCAAAGACATCACCTCATATAATGACAGTTCCTTTGTCAACGTATTATTCCCCATCCCAATGAAGACTTTCTTGAAAGCCCTGCTAATGTTTAAGGATTGTTTGGATGCTCTACAAGAGCACCTAAGAACTGATACTATATGTAGTATCACTAATAACATTATCAATCCAACAAAAACATGTACATGGGTCCAACTTAAAGTCTTTGATACTCCTATTTGCGCCGTTGGCAACACAGGAGCACCAACAACAATTTTTCCTCCCAATTAATATCAAAGCTTTGATTCAAACCAGACTTGGCTTATGATGAAAGCTTTTCTACCTCAGGGGATCAACAAACCATTGCCGCAGGTGCCTACAGCAGTATCTCTCTGATATTTGGTGATCTAGTTCTAAAAACAAGTGCTGTTGTGCTACAATCAACCAGTTATGACATGCTAATAGGAACCAACCTGCTACAACAATACAACGCCATAATAGCCATGGGTACTGGAACAATAACCCTTATGGGTTATTATATTCTGTTATTGTTTAATGACAATCAAACATTGTACATGGTATCACAAGGGAAAGCCAACCAACACCATACCTTAATAAAGTACCCACATGGTTTCATGGGGATTCCTTACCATCTTGCCAACTTGAATACCAAGACTCTTCAGTCCCATGCTAACTCAGCAACAGGCATCAAGTTAAGAGCTAATCATTCTATGGTGATAGAGTCTTTTATGCAAGTGGTTGTTAGCACAGGCATTCTGTTTGATGATCCTCATGGAATGTCTCTAAATGTGTTTGGCCTTCCTCACCCTTTGCTGGTTGAACCAATTGCAGCCCCTGGATTTTATGACAAAGCCAGCCATTCAGAGCTCAAGGTGCTATTAGCCAACCTCTCACCAAAGAAAATTGTCATCCAAAGACATCAAACAATTTCATACGTTGGGATCAAAGCAACCATAGACATTGACTCTGTCTACTATGTAGGAAATCTATCAGAATTAGGGATTTCAAAAACATCTCTAACCCATACTCACTCAGTATTGGCTGTCATTCCGCGCAAAAAGATGTCTGGTCTTTCTGAGGGGGGAGATGTCCAAGTTTGAAATTTTTTTTAGATGAGTTCAAAGAAATCTTTGCAACATCCAATTTTGACTTAGGTTGTACAAAAGGAGTCAAGCACAAAATCAACGTTGGTGATTCAGCTCCTATATATCAAAGGTCATACTGTCAATCACCTAAGGACAATGCAATAATCAGTGAAGAAGTTCAACAACTGCTAAGCGCTGGTCTTCTGAAACCATCAAGTAGTCCCTGGGCTTCCCCTCTCCTGCTAGTTAAGAAGAAAGATGACACAAGTTGAGTCATTATCAACTACCAACAGTTAAATCAGATAACCAAGAAAGACAAATACCCTCTGCCACGTATCAACAAAACAATGGATCAACTAGGCGGAGCACATTTCTTCTCAGCAATGGACTTGGTCTCTGGTTACTGGCAAGTACCAATGGACAAAGAGGATCAAGAGAAGTGCGCTCTAATCATAGCAGCAGGATTGTACCAACCAACTAGAATACCCCAAGGATTAGCAAACACACCAGCTACCTTTCAACGGCTCATGGATAGTACATTTGCCAACCCTAAACTAAGTTGTGTTCTCATCTACTTGGACGACATTAACCTTTCTCTAAGACATTTGATGAACATCTTGGCCACTTGAAGGAAGTCTTCATAAGACTTCAGAAGAAAGGGTTGAAACTCAAACCTTCCAAGTGCTCTTTATTTAAGAAACATTTGGATTTTTTGGGTCATGTCATCTCCAGCAAAGGAATCAGACCAATCCCAGCCAAGATGTCAGCCATAGCCCAGATGCCTTTCACCACAGACATGAAAGGAGTTAAAGTAATCCTAGGCATGGCAGGTTACTATTTCCAATTCATTCCCAACTTTGCCAAAATAGCCCAACCCCTCTTTCATTTGTTGAAAACTTCCACTGATTTCAATTGGACCAAAGAATGCAAAGAAGCATTTCAATCCTTAAAAGATGTGTTGACAACTAATCCTTTGTTAGCAAACATAGATTATTCCAAGCATTTTGCCTTGCACACTGATGCTTCCAATGTTGCAATCAGTGCCGTTCTGTCTCAGACCAACAATAAGGGCAAGGAACATCCAGTTGCTTACTTTTCAAGAACTCTTAATAAGCATGAACGACACTATAGCACTACTGAACGTGAATGCCTAGATGTTTTGTATGCTATCTAAGAGTCTTGACCTTATGTACATAGAACACATTTTGCGGTAGTCACCAACCATTCAAGTCTAGTATGGCTAAGAAAGATGAAAGACCCAGAAGGCAGACTAGCAAGATGGGCTGCCAAGCTACAAAACTTTAACTTTGACATTGTCCATCAACCAGGAATCAAACATGGAAATGCCAACGCCCTATCCAGACTACCAATTGTTGCCGCTTTAGGAGAGGACCTTGATAGACTTTATGAGTTGATCAGTTGATCAGACCAATAGAGTTCCCTAGAAGAGAAAGTGAAAAGGACACTCCAACAACTAAGTCAACACACATTCATAAAGGATGGTAAACTTTTCAAGATTTATAAGGGTACCACTCTCCCCTGTATTTTTCCCTCCAACCAACTTGCTTGCCTTGATGATTTCCACCAACAATTAGGCCACACTGAGATACAACAAATGATGAAAACAATGTCAGAATACGTTTATTGTGAAAATATGCCCACTGAAATTGCAGAACACTTAAAAAAATGTCTCCAGTGCGCTAGGTTTATAGAAAAACCCAGCCAACACTCCTATCAATTCATTCTACCTGGATACACTTTCCAGACTGTGTCAATTGACGTTGTTGGACCACTTCCCAGCGCTGGTCCAGGAAAACTGAAGTACATCATAGTTGCAATAGATCACTTAACCAAGTGGGTTGAAGTCTGACCTGTTGCTTCTGCCAACTCTTTACAGACTGCTAAGTTTTTACTTCAAGAGATCATTGCACAACATGGTTGTCCTGCTACAATCTTAACTGACAATGTAACCAACTTTGTCAAGGCTATATTACCTCGGTTACATGATCTAATAGGAATCCAGAGTACCTCTTCAACGTCCTACTAACCCAAGACAAATGGAGCTGTTAAGAGAGTTAATGGAACTCTAGTTAGGATATTGAAGAAACTAGCACATGATTAGCCTTCTTCATGGGATATACATCTAGGTGCAGCCGTCATGGCATACCAAGTAACTTTAAACTCTAGAACTGGTGTAAGCCCATTTAAAATGCTATATGGCCAACAACCTGGACTTTCTATGCACTTGGTACCATTGAATGCCAACTGTAGTGAATCTACATACTCTCAACAACTGAATCTCTTGACCAAACAAATAATGAAGACCCAATCTCAAGCATTCAACAGTCTAAAAGAATATTGAGTTAAAAGCTACTTGCAAGACCAAGTGAACCTACCAGCCCCCAACTTTTAAGTCAGTGATTGAGTTCTTATGTACCAACAACAACTCCACAAGTCACAGAACAAGCTAGATAGCTTATGGACTGACCCATGTGAAGTCATTGCCAAAGTAGGCTATGATGTCTACAACCTTAAGGATTTAACTTTGGGACAACTTATCAACCGTGTCCATGCTAAATTCCTGAAAGGATGTCCAGCCGACTCTCTAAGACTGACTGGACCTCTAGCTAAGGTTTAGGGTTTGCCCTTCCCTTACCTAGTTTTTATTACCTCTATTTTCTATTTTATATCATACCCTTAATTCTATTGTAAGGACAAAACCCAAAGAAAAAAATAAAAAATTGAAAAAAGAGAAGAGCTTTATTGCACATTGCTTATTTGAGAAAAACAACAAAACCAAGGGAATAAAGCACATCTCAAAGATGATGCATGACCAACACTGCTTTGCTAACAACATTGGCTTCCAAAGGACAACTAGAGCCAACCTTACAGAAGTTCAAAAAATCAGGGAATTTGACTTGATCCAGATATGCCACGCCAAAATCAGAACCAAAGAGTCCAAATATCAAGAGCCCAAGACTGTCCAGGAATTCTGATTAAGGCCCATTGGCTAAACAGCTGTTTAAGAACTCTGTAAGCCGTAAATTTGTTACATCAGGAATTTCCTCAGCCAAAAAGTACTTTTCATGAGTCACTTTGAATAGCATCTTCAAGGTAAGGAGATACAAGAAGCCCATCAACTGGCCATACAAGAAGTTAGCTTCCTGGGACAAGGTAATGAAGAACAACTCTTGGTATTCTGCAGGACTATGCTTTCCTACTCTGTTCTGGAGAGAGATTGCCTGAGGAGCCATATGATACTTGCCAAGAAAAGCCCAGCTGAGAGCCACAGGGCAACAGATTGCCAAGATTTTCTCTTTTTCCTCCTGACTTACGTCCAAATTAGTTGCTTCCTGAAGGAATCAATCTAGTTCCACCTTGTATGACTGTTGCTCAGCCAACAATACAGTATTTTCTATACGGCACAAAAGAGGAATTGGCGTCTTGCCATCAGGAAATTCAACCTTGAACGCCTCAAAAAGTTCTTTCCAGGATGATCCTAGCCAAGCTACATTGCTATTGAAGTCCATGGGTGCCACATACCCCATGTCAGTGTCCTAAAGAAGATTAGAAAACAATTAGTTGTTGTTACATCAGGTATCAGGTTCACTGTGCTAGGGTTCAGTGCCTCAGTTTGTTTCTTGGATGTTCTTCCATTGACCAGCTTCTTGAAGGCTGACACCTCTTTACAAATATTCAGAAGCGTCTCCTCAGTGGAGTCTTGCTGATTGGAAGGCTTCTCCTTCTCCTTCTCCTTTTTGGTAACAGGAGCCACTGGTTTATGTAACAATATTTGAGGCTTTTTTTTGGTTTGCACTGCTAATTTTTGCTGCTTGTTGACGTTGATTGCCTGCTGATAGTTACTGGAAGTACTCATTGAACGTGCTCACTGGCTACCACTAACAATGGAGGTTATTTGCTGTTGGAAATGTTCCAATTCCTCCATCTCCTTGGCGTAGTTGTCTAGCATGTTGGATACTTCAATCAGACCCTTGGTGATTGTCTCGTTTTCTTCTGCCACAGTTGATTGCTTGGTTACCAGGTCTGCAATGAGTCTCTTAATGTCCTCCATTTTTTTTATCAGGCTCTATGAATTTCTACATTTATAGTCTATTCCTGTGAGGGATGTGTAGTGAAACTCATCACCAGTTGGATGCTTTAATTGATTGTCATTAGGTACTTCTTGATTGTACTAGGATCCTGATCTCCCTTCCAATATAGTAGTTGTTCTTGATGCTTATGGTTTTGACTAGCTGCTGGATCATCATATGAGACCAACTAGCTTCTGGATTGTTCACCTGCACTGACTTGGTTCTGGATTATAAGTTCCACCAGTTGGACGTTAAATCTACCAACCAATTTAGTTCACCAACTGTTATTACAGATCAACCACACCAACCTTCAGCCTCATTCAACCCCTTGTGCCACTGGGGCTGTTTCCATCCTCCCTCAATTGTTTTGTCAATCCCTAGTGGTTCAACATTCATTTCCACCTCTCTCAATCCCCAAGCAATGACAAATCTACCTTGAGTTATCAAGTAAGTTGTAGTATATAAAACCCTCTCCCTTTTCTCAATAAAATATATGTTATACCCCCTTATATTAGCTACACCATTGAATACTTTGTTGAGTGTATAATTTAAGAACTGCAAAGGCTAGTATCCTCCCATTGACTACACTACCAACTAAGCTTGACTAGAAGTCACTTGTTGAGGATTCTCTTTTGAGTAGTTGCTGTTGCCACTACTCTAAACCCTTTGTTGTTCTCTAGGCCCAGACGCTTTTGTACTACCAACTACTTGTCTGGTTTCCAACTAGTAAAGTACCAAGGCTACCAATCAACCCTTAGACTATCCCCCATCACCTTAGTAAGAGTACCACACCTGTTGTGGCCAGTGGGGGCATCATACCCATTTAAGAAAGTGGCCTTGGATGCAATACATTGAGCACTTGACCATGGTTGGAAAGCTTTATCTTAGTGGCAGTGGACCTGGTGGCTAAGCAGGTGTGAGGAAGCCACCAGATGAACAGTCAAAGAAGGGGTTGAAGCAGGAGCAGTAGGTGTGCTGGCCCAAGAAGAATGCATGGATGCAGTGAAGAATGAGCCCCTGATGGGTTGGAGTTCTGATGTAGTACAAGCATGAAGGATGTTGAAGACCATGAGGCTTTGGTTATAGAGGTAGACTGGTCCATCTTGAACAAGTGGTGTATTGCCAGGACCAAAAATTTTGGTTGAAAGAGATTGGCTGTGTTGGGTCAAGAACTGGAGAGAGTTTGCCCATGGTTCTGAAAGCAGTTGGTTGGTCAAAATGCCCTACTCCTGGGTTATTTGGTGAAGATAGAGGCTATCTTGGGGAGGAGCTATTTGACAGTCCACATTTTTGGTGGTTTGCAGGTGGGGCTTATGTTAGCCAAGTGGAAGTTTAGTGACTTCTGTTGAAGAAGTAGCTATTAGAGACTGAAATGAACTGTTTATAGACTAAGATAAGCTGTTTGTTGTATAAGATAGACTGATTTCTGGTTAAGCTAAAGATCTGCAAGATGTGGTTGAAGATCATGATGCAGGATTAGCTGATCATGATACAAGAGCTGGCTGAAGGATCAGAAGATGATGATGAAGAACTGGTAATCTGGAGAAATGAGCCAAGATTTTGCCAGATTGATTTTCCAAAGTGGGAAAATGTAGAATGTTTTGCCTTGGTTTAGTAGTAAAATTAAGAAGGAATGTGGATAGAAGTGTGGGTAAGATATTTATTTATTAAGTTACTAGGATAGATGAAGGTATGTTGCTATGAGAGCTGGATATAAAGTTGTTTTGGTGGGACGTTTACCTTGGATTTTACAAGATTTGTAATTATATGAGGAAAACATTGAAGAGGTCCAGAAAGAACAGTTTAAAGAGTATTCTACTATTTAAATGTGTTTAGGTTGAATGCAGGGAAGACTGGTGCCAGAATAATGGACCGGTTAATGCTTTGGTGCGTGAAGAGTAGTTGCTTTAAGTGGTTTGAGCTGTGGAAATTATTTTCCTAGTTGGATTCAGGTGGAACTTCATAAATGGTCTATTTCTGCGCTCTGCATTCATTGGTTGAGTTCTGGCAGGTTTCCTGATGAAAATGATGGGTTGGAAGCCAAAAGCTTAAAGTATAAGTGAGGAAATAGTGAATTAATACTTTAAGCTTTTGAGAAAGTAAGTATGTAAGCTTAAGTTATTATAGGAAAAATTGAGCAGCAATGGTTTAAGCTTCTGAAGAAAGCCATTTTTGAAGGCGGAACTGTTGGGAAAAAGACACTATAAGAAGGTGGCTGGCTGGAAAGTTACAGGGTCTTTTCTGGGTCTTTACAGGGTCTTTCCAAGGCCTTTTGAGTTTCTGCCAAGAGGTTTTTGGAAGCCTTTGATCACCAGCAGGAGCTTGGTTGTACTTATACAAGTGGAATAACAAGGCCACTGGGGCTTTAAAGAGAGCTGAAGCCCACAATAACGGAGCAGGAGCCCAAGAATAAGAAGCTGGATCCTAAGCGTGGCGCCAGAGTCCAAGTTTAAGGAGCAGGAGTCCAAGTCTAAGAAGCAGAAGTCCAAGACTAAGGTGCAGGAGTCCAAGACCAAGTACAAGGAGTCCAAGATATTTTTGGAGGACTCCAAGTATTGGGAAATCAATATTGTTTCCTTGACCCCCCAGACCATATACCAGAAAGTCTCTAAGGGGATCTTCCTTCTGAGAGTGAATAAAAGCCCATTTGACCCCTATACATATTTCAAAGATACATTTTCCCTTACTAGAGAATGAAAATTCCTTCCAGCCAGTCCCTGGCTATGATCCAGGACACACTTTGGGCACTAGTGGACAGGAACTCCACAGGTTGATCATGTGCGGGATGGGTTCAAGCCACTGGATACTTGGACAGTAATGTGATATACCTTGGTTGCCATTCTTGGTATGTCAAACTGTATATTAGAAGGACACCAAATCAGGCAATGGCTGGATGTTAAGTAAGTTGGCAGTAACCAGAATTCTTGTACATCTAGATCTTTGACAAATGCTATATTTTATCTTAGTCATATACCAGTTAAGCTCTAAGTTCTCTATTTCTTCTGCTGTCTTCCAGAAACCTATCATTCACCAGTTGCTTTATTTAGTCTCATCCACTTTACAGAATACCTCTTGAAGCCCAAATGCAGAGACTACTCCTCTGACAAGATATTAGCACAGAATCCCTTGGCCTGCTATAAAGAGCTGACCAGATACAACTGGATGGACCCTTGGCACATTACTAAGTCCTGACTATTCAAGGATTAATACAATTTTCTCTCTGCCTACTAACTTGACATGGAGCTGTGTGATGGTCCACATGTTGGATGGTTTTGCAGGAGGGGCTAATGTTGGCCAAGAGAGAGTCTAGTGGCTTTTGACATTTAGGGGCCTATTGGGGAGCATTGGCTATTAGGAGAAGGTAAGGCCTTCATAGTAGGTAACAGAGGACTACTAGAGGCAAATGATGAACCAGCCCAGCAGGGACCGCTGGCTGCTATGGACTTTTTAAGTGTCTCCACCCATCAGGGACCATTAACTGCTTGGGGTGGGGAGTGGATGACCCTGGAAGGTAAAAAAGGCTGCTAGAGAAGGGGGTGTATCTAATATAGCTCTACGTGCCCTTGTGCACTTACAGGAGGTCTGTGAGCAAGAAACTTATCTAACAGACTGGTAGGGTGTCCTTGTCTATTTTTCCATGAGAGCTTTGGGGAGGTTCCAAAGTAATCATTGGAGGGCATAAATATGCTCAGAGGTGTCACCAGGGTAGTTTCTCAGGAAAACAGCTTCAGAACTTGGTGTGATCAGGCCTCTGGGAAGTAAAGCTGATTAATTTGCAACTGAAAGCTCAGACTTAATCACTTGAGTGAGTAAAGACAACTGCACAGACATGAAGATTGTCTATGGTTGAATGGCCCAGGTGGAGGACACTTGCAAGGGGCCCAGCCAAGCGCCAGTAGCCTCATAGACTTATTTCCTGAGTCTGAGGTATTGGTATTAGGGGCTGATCATAGGACCAAGGCAGTTCAGGATCTACAGTGAAGACTAGTTGAGGGACTGGGAGATCATGGTGAGGATTATAACTGAGGTGGTTCATTGTGAGGATTGAAACCTAGGTGATTCATAGTGTAGACTAGACTGAGTGCTGACTAGAAAGGACTGTTTGCTGACTGGAGAGGACCAATTGCTGACTGGAAAGGACTGGTTGATAGCCAGGAAAGTACTAGTTGATGGACTGAAAGGGACTAGCTGATGACCTAGAAAGGAATGCCTGATGGACTAGCTGAAGATATGAAAGATCATGGAACAGGACTAGATGAAGTAGAAGGAACAGAAGGAACTGAAGGACTGGTGGTCAAGAGAAATGAGCCAAGCTTTTGCCTAAATTGAGTTGTTTTGGTGGGACGTTTTCCTTGGATTTTGCTATATTAGTAAATATATGGGGAAAACATTGCATTGGACCAAAAAGAAAAACCTAAATAATGTTTTAATATTTAAATTGTTTAAGGTTAAATTCAGGAAAGACTGGTGCTGGAAAAGTGAACCGGTTAACACTTTGTTGTGTTTGGCTACTGGGGACAACATCCAGAAGGACACAGCAGGAAATCTTTATAACAAAAGATTTGAGGTTCAAAGATAGCCTTGGGTCAGCCTTCAGGGCAAAATTAAAGGAACATACCTTAATTTCCTGGAATAAAAGATGAGGAATTCCTTTTGGCAAAAAGGAAAGGAAAAATCTTGAAGAATATTAAAGCCAACACAAATGCGGATAAACTTTTCTTTATTAGGAGAAATGATTCTACTTAAATAGTGGAGAAGGGTCAATAGTCACTCAATAGGTAGACAGAGTAGCAGAGGGGATTAAGTTGGGATGAGGTCATACCAGGATCAGACAAGGGCATGTATGGTATTCTGAAATGGGTGGATATTGGAATATACCTATTTACAGAAGGCAAGGAATTTTGGAAGTCAAACGCAAAACCAACCAAATCTTTGCACATATCACTATTCTAAGGCCATATCAAAATAGAATTAATGGTGCAATTTACAACATTGACCCCTAAAGATTGAACACAGGGAGTTGATATTTGCAGAGGAATTTGGAATAAACTCAAGAAAAAGGGCAGCCAGATGACAGCAGCTTCATGGTATACTTGATGCCCTTCTCAAAGGTGACTTCACAAGGTACAACCCATAGGGAGTCAAGCTTGTGGGCTTGGCCTCCAGTACAATTATGATAGTAGAGGACTAGGTCACCTACTTGGTACTCAGGAAAAGGGGATTTAGAAGCACTGGAAGGCAAGAGCTCTAAGGTCTTGACTTTATAGGCAGTTGAATATGCCATTGCCTAAATGTCAATGAAACAATTAGTTAAGTCTTTGACATGGGCTTCAGGATTGATAGACACATCAACTTTAATCAAAGGGGGTCTCAAGATTTAAGAGGTTGTGGCCTCACGCCCGTAAAGAATGGCAAAGGGAGATTAGCCAGTCACTTGGTGTCTGCTGAGTTGATAAGCAAAGAGAGCAGCAGGGAAAAACATATCCCAACTGGCGGCATCAGAGAGGGTGAGTTTCCACATAATAAAGACAAGGGAAGAGTTTGCTTGTTCAAAAGTTCCATTGATAGATGGGTTATACAATGCAGAGAAGGATTGGTGAGTGCCCATAGCTTCTATAATGGACGTTATGAGGCAAGCATTAAAGTTGGTGTCATTGTCAGAAAGTAGGACTTGAGGGCAACCATGACAGTTGAAGATATATTGTAACAAGAAATTAGTAGTGGTCTTGGAAGTTATATCTTTTGTGGCGCTGGCTTTGAATCACTTGCTAAATGATCTACAGCTACCAAGATAAACCAACACCCAGACCTAGAACAAGGGAGAGGCCCAACAGCATCAATAATCATAGCGTGAAAAGCATGTTTAAGAGGGATGAGCTTGAATTAATGTTGGGAAGGTCAAGGTTGTTGGAGCTGACACAAATGACAGGAGCAAGGACATCAGAAACTAGCAGGCACATGTTTTCCCAATAGAAGCTCTTGCATAACCAGTCATGAGTCTTTTCTATGCATCCATGTCCAGTGTCAATGTGGGCTTGGATAATGATGGCCACCCTAATGCTGGGACAAACAAAGTGCAGATAGGCGTTGTTGACTTTCTTTAAGAGTTGTCTGTCTTGAATTACAGTATCTTTGGAAAGGGCCTGTAGAGCCAAGCAGATGTCTTCTGGTTCAATGTTTCAGGAGTTGGATATCCATTAACTTGTATAGGCAATCAGCATCTGCAGGGTGGATAGCTAGTATAGGCATCCTAGATAATCCATCAGTGTTCTGATGTTGTGCACTAGAACAATGTACCACAGTGAAGTCATATCCTTGTAGTTGCAGAGCCCAACATGCTAATTGACCTTCAGGCTCCTTTAGTTGTTGCAGCCATTTAAGGGAGGAGTGATCTGTGATCACAGTAAAGTGGGTTCTGTAAATTTAGTGCCTGAATTGTTTTACAGCATGCAAAACTGCCAGGCATTTTTTCTCAGTGATGCTATAGCTCTTCTTGTGTTTGTTGAGGACACAGAAAGAATAGGCCACAGGTCAATCCACGCCTTTGTTGTCAAGCTGAGCTAAGATGGTACTCACAACTACTCCTCTTGCATCAGTGTACAAGATAAACTCTTTATCATAATTGGGGTAGACTAGGATAGAAGCCTCTTTGAGCTTGGCCTTCAGTGCTTCAAACAATTGCTGCTGACTATCAGTCCACTCAAAGGGGACATTGGAAAGGAGCTGGACAAGGGGGTCACTCAATTCAGCAAAGTCAGGTATGAGCTGTCAATAATAACCCATCATCCTGAGAAATACTTGGTCCTCCCGTAGATTTGTGGGAGGCAGCATATTGTCAATGGCTTCCACCCTATTATTCATGGGTCATATTCCAGTTTGAGTGGCCTCATGGCCCAGGAATTTGAGCCGCTCTTTAAAGAAGGAGCACTTGGAGGGTTTGAGCTTCAAGCCAGCCTCTCAAATCTTTATGAAGACAGCCTTGAGGTGCTCTAAATGATTGGTAAAAGTGGAGCTGAACACAGTAATATCATCAAGATATACAAGGACACAAGAGAGCTTTAGGTCTTGTAGGATGGAATCCATAGCCCTTTGAAACGTAGCTGGGGAATTGCAGGGTCTTTGGGGCATTCAAGTAGGTTCATAGAGTCCTTCAGAGGTGATGAGAGAAGCCGTTTCTTGGTCTTCCGGTGAAAAGTTGACCTGTCAGTATCCAGAAGCTAAGTTCATAGCAGAGAAGAATTTAGAACTACCCAGTTGTCTGAGAGCATCATCAATTCTAGGCAAGGGGTACAAGTCTTTCTTTGTGAGTGAGTTTAGGAAGCAGTTATCCATCACAATGTGGTGGCCCCATTTTTCTTGAGGATTGTTGTGTTCTGAAGCGCGGCACAGACACACAACGGGGAATCCTAACCTTAGGATTGGATGTGTACTAAGTCTTGGTTAGATGACAGGGAAGGCAATTGCGTTTACCTTGCGGCCCTGGATGAATAATCTCTACTAGGTGTGGCTAGAGAGAGGCGCGTAAGTACAGAAGACACAAAGACAAAAATATGAATAGAACTTAATTTTATTGGTAAATATGGAAATGGAATATATAGTGGTTGGGAATACCACAAAACACTACCAGGACGGTAGGATCACTTGCCACAAGCATGAGTGGGGCAAGTGAGTTGCGCAGAGTCAGGAAACCAAACAATCATATTTCCTGAAGCAGAAGCCAGTTCGTTTTGAGAGTCAAAAGTGAAAGCAAGAGATTTGTCTTCAAAATGGCCCACCAAAGGCAAAATCAAAACATGGTGAATGCCGTTATTCACGACATTGCCCCCCTCTAGATTGGCCTTAGGGGGGTGATACTTGCGGAGGAACTTGGCGTGTACGCAAGCAAAAGGGCAACCACTGGAGAGGAGCTTTACAGTGTACTCAGATCCTTGTTTGAAAGTCACCTCTAAAGGACCAATCCACAGGGAGTCCTGTTTGTGCGCGCGCCACCCACACAGTGTTGATAGTATAGGACATGATCACCAACAGTAAACTCAGGCAAGGAGAGCGCCAAGCAGTGTCAGGAGAGAGCTCAATCATCTTAGTCTTATAGGCAGAAGTGTAGGCAGTGGCCTGTATATCAATGATGCGGTTGACTAAGTCTTTGATGTGGTTGTCAGGGTTCATGGCCTTATCAGAGAAGAGTAGGGGAACCCCCAAGAGCAATGGAGTGGTGGCTTAACGCCCGTATAACATGGCAAAGGGGGAGTATCCTGTGATCTGGTGCCTACTCAGATAATAACCAAAGAGTGCAGCAGGTAAGTATAGATCCCAATTGGCAGCGTCAGAGTAGGTGAGTTTCCTCATGATAGAAACCAGTGTCAAGTTGGCACGCTCAACTGCCCCATTAGTGAAAGGATTATAGGGGGCATAGAAAGACTGGTGAGTTCCTAGAGCTTCAACAACAGAGGTTACAAGTTTGGCATTGAAATTGGTTCCATTGTCTGATAACAGCACTTGAGGACAGCCATGGCAGTAGAAAACATCCTGCAGCAGGAAGGCAGCAGTAGTCTTAGAAGTGATGTCTTTAGTAGGGCGAGCTTCTACCCACTTGCTGAAGTGATCAACGGCAATTAGGATAAAGTGGCATCTGGAACGTGAGCAGGGGAGAGGACCTACAGCATCAATGCTGACAGTGTGAAAGGCATGTTGAGGGGGAACCAATTTGAACTCGTGAGAAGCAGCTTGGGCCTCTGAAGCTGGCAGTCATGGCAACTAGCTATGAAATCTGGGATCAACAGGCAAAGATTCTCCCAGAAATATTTCTTCTGAAGCCAGTCAAAGGTCTTGGCAATGCCTCCATGGTCAGTTTCTTTATGAGCTTGCAACACCAAGGAGAGGCAAAGACTGGGGCGCACGTATGGCAGGTATTGACCCTGCACCTTCTTGAAGAGTTGGTTATTGCGTATGAGGGTGTCTTCAGACAATTTAGACAGGGCAAGTCAAACCTCTTCTGTCTCACTTTCCCAGGAAGAAGGGTAGTCAATTAGCTTGTACAGGCGGTCTGCCTCAGCAGGATGTAGGGCAAGGATGGGCATTTGGGACAACCCATCAGTGTTCTGATGTTGAATCCTGGGGCAATGGAGCACAGTAAAGTCATAACCTTGCAGGCAGAGGGCCCATCTGGCTAAGCATCCTTCAGGCTCCTTAAGTTGTTGTAACCATTTGAGCAAAGCGTGTTCAGTGACAACAGTGAAATGGGTATCATATATGTAGTGGCGGAATTGTTTGACTGCATGCAGCACAACAAGACATTCCTTCTCTGTAACACTATAATTCTTTTCATGCTTATTCAGCACACAGGAAGTATAGGCTACAGGGTGGTCCACACCTTTGTTGTCAAGCTGAGCCAAGATAGCCCTAATAGCAAGGTCACTAGCATCAGTGTACAATATGAATTCCTTATCATAATTGGGGTACACTAAAATGGGTGCTTCATTAAGTTTCTACTTTAGAGTCTCAAAGGCTTGCTGCTGGCTAGCGGTCCATTTGAAAGGAACATTACACAACAGTTGGACCAGGGGTTTGCTAGTATTAGCAAAATCAGGAATGAATTGTCTTTAGTAACCCATCATGTCCAGAAAGACTTGTACTTCTCTGAGGTTGGTGGGTGGAAGCATTTTTTCAATGGCTTCAACCTTCTTAGTCATTGGACAAATTCCCGTTTGGGTTGCTTAATGGCCCAGGAATTCAAGGCGTTCTTTGAAGAAAGCACACTCAGAGGCTTTAGTTTGAGACCAGCCTTTTGGCTCTTTATGAACACCTCTTTAAGGTGGGCTAGGTGATCAGTGAAAGTTGCGCTGAAGACTGTTAAATCATCTAGGTAGACTAAGACACATGACAACTTCAAGTCACGCAGGATGGAGTCCATGCCCTCTGGAAAGTTGCCGGGGCATTAAAGAGCCCTTGCAGCATGCAGGTAGGCTCAAACAATCCTTCTGATGTGATGAGTGCAGCCTTCTGACGGTCTTCAGGGGAGAGGTCAACTTGCCAGTAGCCAGACGCCAAGTCCATGGCAGAGAAAAACTTAGAACCTCCAAGGCGTCAAAAGACGTCATCAATGCGCAGTAAGGGATAGGAATCTTTCTTGGTTAGAGAATTCAACCTTTGATAGTCCATCACAATCCGGTGTCCACCATCCTTTTTCTTTAAGATGAGCAGAGGGGAAGCCCAGGGACTTTGAGAGGGAGCTAGCAGTCCAGCATCCAGCAGTTGTTTGAGCTCCTTAGAAACCTGCACATCTTCCACTTGGCTGCAGCGGTATGGCTTGGCACAAAAGGGGGGAGCATCTCCTGTGTCAATCTGATGAAGCACACCTTTGGCTTGCCCATAATCAGTACTATCTTTAGCAAAGATGTCTGAGAATTGGTCTAGTAAATCAAGCACCTCTTTCTGTTGAACCGGGGACAACTGAGGGAAGTCTTGGGCAGTGAACAGAGATAGGACTTGAGGCTTGTCTTTGGGTAGGTTAAAGTCTTGAAACGTTCCAAAAGGGTGAAGAGACAAGACGTCAGGAGCATTTAACAACTTTCCGTAACCAACAACCTGTCCTCTGGATACAGTCATAGAAAGCGCAGTAAGGTTGGCAACTAGTAATTGAACAGGATCCTTGTGGGAAACGTCCAGAATTCCAGGACAAATGTAAGGCTTGTTACATCCCAGAAAAGGAGGGGAATACAGCTCTAAGAAAGTCCATTTAGGTAGTTCATATGATATCTAGGAGTCTAGGATAGCCTGAGAGCCTGGGGGGATGGTGATAGCAGACATGGCCATGAGAGATATTACCTCAGTTGCAGGACAAGCCATGGGAGGACACATGTTGGTGGAATGGGTTTGGTATTTTAGGGTGAAAACTACAGTGGGGTACTCCATAGTACATGTCTTCAAACGTTTACCAGGAACTTTGATTGGCTCCTCAAAGATCAGAGGGACTTTGTACCCTAGGATAGAAAGATAACCATCCTTTAGGTTGATGATCCCATTATATTCCCAAAGGAACTGGGTACCAACCAAAAGGTCATAGCTCTCATTTTCTAGAACAACAGTTGGCGCAGCCAACAGGAGTTTACCGAATTGCATTGGTAAGAAAGAGTACGCACCAATGGCGCAAGTCATGGAGAGACCAGTGGTGCCATAGGATTGATGGTAGTTGAGGTTGGGGGCCAGCTTAAGTTTCTTCACCAGTTTAGAAGAAACAACGTTGACCAGAGAACCGGTGTCCAGGACGGCTTTGATCTTGACCTTTTGGATAGATATCTCTACTCGGGTGGTGGTGCGTCCAAAGGGTGGCAGAACAGCCAAGATATACTGTGCCTCAGCTAGTTCCTTGCCCCATTTCTCAATCATGCATTGTAGTCCTGGAAACTCCTTATATACGGTTTAGAGAGGGAGTGAGACAGATACATTCTTGAAAATAGCATCTGCAACTTCAGTGGCTTCCTCTGATGATTCTACTAATACAGGAGACCGTTTTGCCTGAGTAAGATAAGGGCGGGAGACAACTGCTTTGGCTTCAGAAAAGGCCTGGAGGTTGTTGTAGTCTTCCCAGATTGTAGCTTGTAGGGAACTGCAATAGTCTCAGGGACGGCAAGAACAGAATACCTGTATGCATCAGGGTCTTCAATATCAGATTCATCCACATCAGTATCATCAGAAATGTCATGGAACAGAAGGAGGATAGAAGGAGCTTCATCATCAGCAGGCTCAGAGTCAGTAGCAGGCGGAGGTGTAGAAGGAGGCTGGTAAGAATTGTCAACCAAGAGCATCTCTGCCTCTAGGTTGACTGTTCTTTTCCCAACTGATCCTTGGGATCAGCTCCTTCAACCCGCAGATTGGTGCAGACGCGAGAGTGGTGGCCTATCTGACTGCAGTTGTGGCAATCCTGTTGTTGAGGAGGATTTTGCAAGTTCATGGTGAGGATACAAGGACCGCGAGAAGAGGAGCCAGAGTTGGAAGCGGCATAACTCTCCTGAACAACTGCCCCAGAATGGGTAAGATGCATGTCTTGTAGCAGTGTCTTTATACTTTTCATGGAGGACAGCAAAGCCTTGTAGGCCTTGAAATGAAGGCACAGGAGTTGATTTACCTTGAGGGCTTGGGCGCAGGCCATATACGCTTCATGTGCTGTCAATTGTCTGCTTGTTGTTAATTGTTGTCCCTCCATGTAAAATCTATCTTCAAATTCAGCTAACATCTATTTGGGCTTGAATGATATGTGCATGAAGGCATCCTTTTTCACCTCCAGGCTAAGATCACCACCAAACTTGTCAATCAGGAGCTGTTTCATGCCTTCCCATGTCTTGATGGTGGGCAGCTCTGGTACGGCTACTTCTTGACAGGTTAGGTGTAGGAAGGTTAGAATGTGTTCCTTTTTAACCTCATCTGATGCTTGTCTTATGGCAGTCTCATAGATAGTTAAGAAAGCTGCAATAGTCGAGGTTTTGGGATCAAAGTCTTGCTTAAAAGTAGGCTTGAAGTGTGCCTCAGGAGCTGGACCACCATTGCTGCTATCAAGTACATTAATGCGCAGGGAGAACTCAGCTTCAGATTTGGAGAAGGGTTGTCTAGCCCATAGTTTTCAAACACTTTCTTCAAGGGTCGTCAGAGTCTTGGTGGTTCTGGCACCCGTAGTGTTGGCTAGAGTGGTCTGTTGTTCAGTAACATCTAGGCGTTGTCCTTGGGTAGTGACAACCGTGGAGAGTTCAGCCAGCCGCAAAGTAAGGGATGGCCCCACTGATAGGCAAGGGGAAAATCTGTTGTTTACCAAATTGATCAGCTCACTCATCTCCTGTACGTCTCTGTCCAACTCAGTCTGGTCTTGTTTCAAATGGTCCACCTCATTAGCTAGGGCAATCAACTCTCTGGCATAGTGGATTCAAGGAGTCCCTGCCAAACCAGGGCAACAGCCATCTTTCTTGTTAACCCCAAATGGGCTAGCAGCAGCCGTCATTACCTCACGTAAAGCAGCAACTTCTTGCTGTAGTTCAGCGACCTGAGCAGTCAGAGCAAGAACCTGGGGGTCAGGTTGAGGCATTTCAGTAGGACGTCCTTGGCTACAAGTGGAAGCACGTAATTCCCAGATGGCTTCCCAGATTTTCTGCTCTCTGTTCACCAGATCATCAGCAGGAGGAGAAGGCGGAACATCAGGTTTGGGAGAGGACAGCTCATTCACCTGACTCTGAAGTTTGGCTATGGCAGCAGCAGTGGTAGCTCTCTCTTGATCAAATTCTGCACTGAGTTCATTTAGACCTTGGGCGGCAAAGTCAGCTACCTGTTGCAATTGCTCAAAGGAATAGACACTAAATGCATTGAGCTGTTGCACTAGGCACTCAAAGTTGGAGAGATAAGCATTTAGGGTGGAGTCTACTTGAGTTTGCCAGGGTTGTTCTAACTGGTGAAACTCATGTAGTTGCTCCCTAACGTACTCAGGGATAGACTGGCACATTTGCTTGATGGAATTAAATAAACGTGTTTGAGAGGTGACCAAATCACGCTGATTATCAGATACCAGGGAGAACAGGGAATGGATCCACTGTTGGTAGGCAGCAAACTGGTCCCAATGATGGGTAACAGCTGCTTGTAGAGACAAGATTTCCTGGACGTGGAGTCCCAACACCATCTGGTGGTGGGTCAAGGCGGGCTGTACAAAGGATGACAGCAGGTGATCAGCGGAGCCAGCTGCTGAGAGGAGATGTTGTGGGAACTGAGGGGCCACAATTAACTCATAATATTTGGCACGGCTAAACAGTAGCTGCAGGCGAGGGATAGCCCTGTCCTGAGCTATCCCAAGGGCTACTGCCATGACTTGTTCCAAGTCAGGGGTACCCATAGGGTAAGCAACTAAGCAGGGACCATTCCCAAGGTTCAATACAGTAGGGACAATAGGCGGGTTGGCAATGTCTTCCTCAATAGGAGGACTGGTAATTTCAGGCAAGGTCAACTCCCAAATAGATGGAGGCAAGGGACCTGAAAACGTAGATGCAAAAGGGGTATCCAAGGGGCTTACAACCCTGTAGTGAGCACCATTTTTTTTGTGTTCTGAGGCGCAGCACAGACACACAACGGGAATCCTAACCTTAGGATTGGATTTGTACTAAGTCTCAGTTAGATGACAGGGAAGGCAATTGCATTTACCTTGTGGCCCTGGATGAATAATCTCTACTAGGTGTGGCTAGAGAGAGGCGCAGAAGTACAGAAGACACAAAGACAAAAATGTGAATAGAACTTAATTTTATTAGTAAATATGGAAATGTAATATATAGTGGTTGGGAATATCACAAAACACTACCAGGACGGTAGGATCACTTGCCACAAGCATGAGTGGGGCAAGTGAGTTGCGCAGTTTCAGGAAACCAAACAATCATATTTCCTGAAGCAGAAGCCAGTTCATTTCAAGAGTCAAAAGCAAAAGCAAGAGATTCGTCTTTGAAATGGCCCACCAAAGGCAAAATCAAACATGGTGAATGCCGTTATTCATGACAAGGATCAACAAGAGGGAGGCCCAAGGGCTTTGAGAGGGAGCCAAGAGCCCAGCAGCTAAGAGTTGTTTAAGCTCCTTAGAAGCCTGAGCATCCTTTATCCTACTACAACGGTATGGCTTGGCACAAAAAGGCGGAGTATCACTAGTATTGATCTGATGGATGACCCCTTTTGCTGGGCTATAGTCCGTAGGTCATGAAGCAAAGATATATTTAAACTGATCTAGCAGTTATAGAACATCTTTTTGTTGAATGGGTGTCAATTGTGGGAAGTCTGTGGTGGTGAACAGGGAGAGCCTGAGGGTCTTCTTCAGGTAGATTTAAGTTGCTGAAGTTTCCAAAAGGGTAGAGAGACGCCTCCTGTTCTTCTCCTAATACGCGGCCATATCCTACAACTTGGCCCCATTATAATTGAATAAGCAAAGCAGCCAGGTTAGCCAGCAACAACTGTATAGGTTTCTTATGAGTTTAATATAAAATTCCTGGAAATAATCAGGGCTCTTTGTGGCTCAGTGATTCAGGAGAGTAGAGCTCCAGGAATGACTTTTCAGGTAGTTTGTAAGATATATGAGAGTCTATAACCACTTGAGAGCCTGGAGGGATGGAGATAGCTGCAGGAGCAAGGAGAGACACACCTTCCTCTGCAGGACAGGAAGGAGGAGGGGAACACATGTTGGAGGGATGAGTCCTGTGCTTGAGCAAGAAGATACCTGTGGGGTACTCAAGCACACAAGTCTTAAGATGTTTGCCAGGGGCCGCTGAGGTTCTTCAAAAATCAAAGGGTCCTTGTATCCTAAGAGCAATAGGTATCCATCTCAAAGGTTTACAATCCCATTATGTTTGCAGAGGAATTGTGTACCAACCAGGAGATTATAGCTTTTGTTCTCTAGGACAATAGCAGGAGATGTGATGAGGAGTTTCTCAAACTTTATGGGCAAGGCTGAGTAGGCACCAATGGCTCAAGTTTGTGCCATGCCAGCAGTATCATATAACTGAGTGTAATTGAGGCCAGGTGTCAGCTTAAGATTCTTCATTAACTTGGATGATGCCAAGTTGACTGGAGAACCTGTGTTCAGAATGGCTTTGATTTTAACCTTTTGAATCAACACTTCCACACGAGTAGTATCTTTCCCAAAGGGGGGCAAGACAGCCAACACATCCTGCACAGCTTCTAGCTCTTTCTCCCATTTATCTAACATGCATTTTAAGGTAAGATTTCTTTATACACAGTCTGCAGGGGGAGAGATACAGTCAAATTACAAAAGAGAGCTTCAGCTAGCTTGGCAGCCTCTTCAGAAGAGTCTATCAAGACAGGAGGTCAATGAGCCTGGGACAGATAGAGACAAGCTATCACAGCCTTGGCTTCAACTGAAGGTGCACAAGAGATAGTGGTGGTTTTCCCTGATCAAAGCTTTTAAGAGACAGAAACAGTTTCCAGGACAGCCAAAAAAGAGTAGCCATAACTATCTGATTTATTGCAGTCAGAATCTTCAGGTTCAGAATCACTGGAAATATTGTGAAACAGATGAAGGACAGTTGGGCCAGAGGAAGGGGGAGAGTTTTTGTTGGAAGGAGGATCAGGAGGAGACAGGGGAGATTGGTCAGCAGATACCATCTCTGCCTCTAAGCTGACCTCTCTTTTCCCGCCTGTTTCTTAGGGTCACAACCTTCTACCTGGGGATTGGTGCAGGTACGTGAGTGATGCCATATTTGGCCGCAGTTATGACATCCTTGCCTCTTAGACTGTCCACCTGAGCCCAGAGTCATAATGCGCAGAGTACAAGAGGTGGTCCCAGCGTTACTAGCTTTATTTTCACAAACCACAGTACCACCATGGGTCAAGTTCATGTCTTGCAAGAGGGTCTTAATACTCTTCATGGACGTAAGAGAAGCTTTGTGTGCCTTAAAGTGCAGACATAGAAGCTGGTTCACCTTCAAAGCATTTGAACATGCCATTAAGCCTCACAGGGGTTAACTGACAACTAGTGATTAACTGTTACCCTTCAATATAGAAACAATCAGCAAAATTGGCCAGGGTTTCCTTGGGCTTAAAGGCAATGTGCATAAATTCATCTTTCTTGACCTCCAAGCTGAGATCTCATCTGAATTACTCAATAAGGAGGCACTTCATGTCCTCCTAAGTGACAATAGATGGGAGTTTGGGGACCACAGCTTCTTGGTATGTAGGATGAAGGCAGGTAAGAATGTGCTCCTTCTTAAGCTTGTTAGTAGCCCTACACATTGCAGTCTTGTAGATTGTCAGGAAGGCCACAATAATAGAGGTTTTAGGATCAAATATCTTCTTGAAAGTTGGCTTGTAGTTCAGGTCAATGGACAAGGAAGTGGATTGGCTGTTGTCACCTGGGTTGATAACGTTAATGTGAGGATTGACCTCAAACTCAGATTCAGTAGCAGGTTTTATAGCCCAGAGAAGTCAAAGGCGCTCTTCTAGGGTGTCTAGTATAGAGATGTTTTGTTCACTGATATCCCGGGTGATAGCTGCAGTAGCTCCAAATTCATTGATCTTGATCTGTTATACTGCCATTGTGCCAGCAACCCCATTGATACAAGTGGTCAGAGAAGTTGTTTGAGCATCCAGAGGGATAAATTGTCCATTCATTGTCTTGTTCAAGCAAGAGAGGTTCTGCACCTTGCGCTCTAAAGCATCTTGTTGATCTGTAACATCATTTGGGTCATTATTTTTTAGATTAAGCCAAGGCGCCAGCTTAATCATTTTAAAGACTTTTAACTTCTTTGGTATCACTTAAGCCGTAAACTTATGTTTTTTGAACATTAATATAATGCTTAGTTTACTGAATAAAAGTTTAAGTGTGTAAAATATACAAATAATAAAAATAAATCTTATTTCTATTAACTGTATTTTTGCTAAAAACCCTTTTTTCTATTTTAATAAGCCAAGAATCAAATATATGAGTTGCATGGGAGAGTAATAGCAGCCCCAAAGCCATAATTGCTATTACCCTATCTTTGGCTCATATAATTAATTTCTTAGTTATTTTTAGAAAAAAAAGTTGTTGTATTTAAAAGACTATTTACCCTATGTGAAATATAAGTTTTTGTTATGCGTCCAACTTCATGAACATGTCCTACTAATCCTTTAGTAGTATCAGCTCTCTTTGTTTCTCTGTCATCTGTGCAGAACTTTGCACAATAATTTATTTTGGAGTACTCCTTAACATCCTCAAATGTCAAAGGTGAAACATACAGCTCACCATCTTTCATTAAATATGAAAGATTAACATAAAATGCTTTGACTTCAAGCCAGCTTTTTTTAGGCCTAGATTTTCTATCATAGATGTAAAAAAAGGTTTTTTGGGAAACATCTGAATTATTTACAAGTGACTCATATAAACCCTTTCTTTCTTCCTCTCTCTCAAAAACCATTTTGAGATCATTTATATTTTTTATATACATCTCATTTTCCTTTTGTTTAAATATTTTAGATAATACACCAAAATGACCATCAACAATACTTTTGCCATGACACTCAACAAATCTATTAAACTTAATTGTTCCTTTTATAATTTTAGGTACCTCTTTAAAAAGATAATATAAGAATTCATAAGATCTAAAATGATTACCATTATCAGTCCAAACTTTAATATTTTTAATATTCTTAAATTTATTATTTTTAAGCAGACTTATCAAACACTGACCTGAAAACAAAGAGTCATGAGATAAAATTTCAGATAAAAAGTCATGATACTCATATTTAATTTTCTCATTTTCTTTAAAAGCAATTGCAAATCCTAATAAAGAAATAGGTATTTTCTCATAAAAACAATTATTTGTCTCTATAGGACCCCCACCTATTTTAAAGTTTTCTTTATAGTCTATTACTATAACACATGAATTATTATCAAGATTATTTATATCACTAATATATTATTTATTTTGATGCTTATTAAACTTTTCATGTAGGTCAATAGATTCCAAATTTTCTTTAATAGATTTAGGCAATGGCAACTTCTTTATACTCAAATCCTTTTTCTTCATTTCTAATGATTTTTTTAAGTTGCAAATGTTACACATATCAGTTTGCTTTTTGCTTTTAATTATATTATTAGGAATAAGCTTATAGAAAGTGGAAAGTGAAATAGAAATATTGTTTTTTATTTTCATATCTTCATAAATTTCTTTTTTTGTTTTCAATAAGGAGTATTTTATTTTAGTTGAGTATTCACTCAATTCTTTTTGTAATTCTTCATAAATCAATCCAGGGGATTTTTTAGTGAATTGGCTGGTTGGAAATGAATTTTTTAATATATTTTTTAAAATATTTTTTATGTTTTCTTTCTTTACTGAATCATTTTTTCCTTTTTTATTTTTTGAATTTAATGATGCTTTTTTAGCATTTTTTATTTTTTAGAATATGAATACTCATTTTTTATCATTTTAAATCCACAATCCCAAAGCTCTTTCAGACTGTAGCTTGATGTAACCAATGCTCTTAGGGAAGGAAGGTGCTTGGCAGGGGACTCTGACATCAATTCCTTTAGGTTGTTAAGGAAATCATCTGTCTTAGAATTTTGTATGACAGGTAAGAAGGTACTTTTTCCAAACTCTGTTTTTAATAAGAAATGCTCAACAAAGCTGTTAAGATCACTGCCAGCAGTAAAAAGGAATGCTTGTTTAAGCATAGAGATTCTTTCTCTCTTAGTAGAAGCCCCCAGTGAGAAGAAGGGTGTCATCTGAGGTGCAAACTTGATAGGTTCCATAATGACAGTGGTTGGGTTCCTTGGCTTGGTTCAGGCAGTTCTTGCTTGGAAATAGATGTGCAGTTATCAGAGAGGAGTAAATGTGTGGATTGTAAAGTAAATTTCTTTAAAGTTGAGCTTTTTAAATACCATGTTAGCTGAGCTTTTGCACTACAGGCATAAATCCCCAACTGACCCCCAACTTATCTCCTTAATTTATCAATATCACCCCTTGAGTCTGATATCATTGTTTATTTACCCCTTTTTATATTCTGGTTAACTGTTGATATCTCGGCAAACAGTACTTCAATCTTGCTCAAACTAGTATCATTAGAAAGCCCTTAATCTCAGCTTTCAGAATTGTGCTGCAATGTCATATTTCAATACCAATTTGGTATCGTGAAGCGGCTTTGAATGTAAACTTATAGAATTATTATTTGAAATAAAATATGCTAATTAACTCTTAAAGTAAGATATTTTAATCAGTAACTAAATTTAAAGTATAAATTATTATTTAGCTTACTTCTAGTAACCAACTCAAAAACCTTTTGTTTAAATAAACTTAAGTTTATTGTAACTTTTAACAGTTCATAAAAAATGAACTTTATATATCTTAAATCTATCAAAACAAAAATGTTATTTTTAATCACATATAAATATTTGCTTGTATAATTAAAGTTGTATCTTATTTTTATAGATACAATGACTAAAATTATTTTCCATTCAGTTTAAATAATTTCAACCTTTATAAAATTTAATTTAATAAAGTAAGATTTTGAAACATTCTTTTTTATGTTTGAATTTTTTATACATATTATCTCTAGCATACAGTATAAAAATATAATTTTATTAAATAGTTGTATAAAGCTATTTTATTAATGTTAAATGCTTAAGAATTTGAAAAGAAAGACTTTTACTCTCTTATAAGTTCTTATTATATGTTTTCTATAAAATCTAACTTAAGAATAAATTACTTATGCTAAATGAGATCACTGAAATTTCAATAAAAGTTTAGTTTTAATTTTAGTTTTAGTTTTTTTACCTTTTTACTAGATTTTTTATAAAACAAATCCAAAATTATTTAATATTTATTTATTAAATATGCAAAAAAGCTGTATGCCCTCTTTTTAAAAAGAGGGATTCAAAAATTATTATATTTTAAATTAAATATTTTTAAAAAAGCTAAGATTTTAGGCAACAATTTAATTTCCAACAAAAAGCATCATATCAGTTTTATTGTATTTTTATGTTTCTTTTTTTAGAATGAAGTCATTTTTTACTAATCAGCTTTCAAGAAAAATGGTACATGAAATAAGATTGTTACTAGCTTTTAATACAGTTTAATTTAGCTGTAAGTAGAAAATGATTAATTTAATATAGGTTTTTATATTATAAGGATTAAATAAGATTTATTTTGATAAAATTGTTATAATTATTTAAATTTATTGATAAGAAAATTAAAACAAAATTTTAAAGTGTTAAGTAGCACAGTTAATAGGAAACAGATTAATCTAACAAATAATGACCCATTTGTTACTTCTGCTAAATGATCCAAGGCAAGAGCACAGTTGACACAGGGTTGACCTTCCAATACAGGGAAAAACCCATGATCAGGGTGGATAGGAGTACCAGTGACCTCAGCCTCCCTTTTGCCATCAGAGTCAGAGGACAAATAATCAGGGTCAGAGAGGCGTTGTTTCAAGTACTCAATTTCTCCTTGTAAAGTAGCTACTTGGGTGGTAAGCAAGGAAATATGAGGTTCAGGCATAGATTCTGCTAGAGGAGGGTTTAGAACAGAAGATTGACTTCAAGTAGTAGCTTTGAGCTCAGCTATGGCTTCCCATACCTTGGCCTCAAAGTCAGACAGGACCTCAACAGGAGGAGTGAGAGGCATCACCTCAATGAACGCTACTCTATCATACACGTAATTTTGTACTTGATACAGAGTGTCGCCTAGTGCAGACTTATCCAGTCCATATTGGTGTTGTAGGTGGCAGCCCCAGGTATTGACATGAGTCCTAACCAACTTGAGCTGGGAATTAACATGCTCCCAAAACTGATTGAGTTTGGTGACTAAGGTCTCAAAATCTTGACAATACTTAAGAAGGGCTGTCTCTATTTGGCCCTGCCAGCTAGCTTGATGATCATCTAGTTTTCACAGTTGATCCTTGATGTATCCAGGGAGCAAGGAGCAAAGAGAATTTAGGGACGAGGTCAAATACTTTTGTGAAGCTAGCAAGTTGCGCTGGTTATCTGAAATAAAAGCAAAGAGGCTATGGGTCCATTCTTAATAGGCCATATTCTGCGCATGGTTATTTGAGACAGCGGTGGCTACAGCAGCTAGAATCTGGTTCTGAGATCCTAGTGCAAGTTGATGATGAACAAGGACGGGTTAGATAAATTGGTTAACTAACACCAATAGTCTCCATTGATTCCATCAGCGCGAGGGGAAGACAAAAGTCCAAGAGGAAGAAATACAGATCTTTGGAAGCGTACTTGAGACAGAGACCAGGGATAGTGTGCATTGCTACAGTGCCTGAGTGGAGGAGAGAGCAGCCGGCAGCACAAGTTTGCTTGTAGATGAGAGAGTAAGCTGGAAGGGGGGACCAAGTGGGACCAGGAGACAGCACCATTACCATGGGAGTTGAGGGGGCATTGGTGATATCTTCTTCTAGAGGAGGACTAGAAACTTTGGGTTGCTCAGGTACTTCAGAAACAAGAGGGGAAGGACCAGAGAATGCACGTGGAAGCAGGGTAATCAAGGGGCTTTCAGCCCCTTTTGGTAGCACCATTTTGTCATGTTTGGCTCCTGAGGACAACATCCAGGCCAACACAGCAGGAAATCTTTATAACAAAAGATTTGAGGTTCAAAGCTAGCCTTGGATTAGCCTTCAGGGCAAAATTAAGGGCACATACCTTAATTTCCTGGAAAACAAGATGTGAAAGTCCTTTTGGCAAAAAGGAAAGGAAAAAGCTTGAAGAATATTAAAGCCAACACAAATGTGGATAAACTTTTCTTTATTAGGAGAAATGATTCTACTTAAATAGTGGAGAAGGGTCAATAGTCACTCAATAGGTAAACAGAGTGGCAGAGGGGGTCACATTGGGGTGAAGCATACCAGGATCAGACAAGGGCATGTATAGTAATCCAGAATGCGTGGACATTGGAACAGACCCATTTGCAGAAGGGGAGGAATTCCTGAAGTCAAATAGAAAACCAACCAAATCTTTGCACATACCACTATTTGAAAGCCATATCAAAATTGAATTAATGGTGCAATTTACGACAGACTTTGGAGTGCAAAAAGCTGTCAATTTGAGCAGTTTGAGCAGTGAAAATCAATTTTTTAGTTGGATTGCAGTGGAATGTCAGGGATCCAGCCTGTGGGGGGTTCCTGGGAAATCACAGGCAGATAGCCTGCGGGCCTGGCAGGGAGGGCCCACCAAAAGATTGGAGCTAACCTTACAATATAAGATAACAATTTGCCCAGGAGAGCCCAAGGTCCGCTGGCAGGTACCATAGAATCTATCAAGCCAGTAAGAGTGATGTACATCACTCCAAATATCTGAGTGGAAGTGGATTCATTGGCAGCAACAGATTCTTGCAGGAGGTTGGGCTGCAGGGTGAGAGGCAGAGTCATTGGGACCAAATACACGGGCAGATGGTTGTACTTATTGCAGAATAGCAGGGGAGGTATAGTAATTTTTTGGCCTTCCCTGTAAACAGTCTCAGTCTCTCTAGTTATTGCCTCAGGGTCATAGATTAGGATTTCCTCTAGGGTGAACTATCAATACACAGGGTTTGGGGGGTACTCAGTGAAATGTACTGGGCTGTAGGGAGCTCCTGGTGGACAATAAAGGTTGGGCAGCTGGTCTGCAGTTTATTGGGGTTGATGGATATGAGGTGCAGAACCACAGGAGGTAGAATATAAATGAAATAGTAATAATATCAAATATGTAATAACTTGGTTGAACCAAAGGTTCATGTCACTTTATTGCAAGAATGGTGATGGGCAACTTTCTGGTAGTCCAGGGTATAAGTACACCCATCTGTCACGGGTAAACTTTTACAAATTTCTTTGGCCCAGGTGTTACTGTCTACCAGGTTTTTCCAATCCTTGGTGGCATCCATTGCAGGAGTTAATTCATTGGATGGTTCAAACTGAGAATAATCAAATTCCCTTGTTGGATTGTGGGATTGGTCATCTCTGGGCGGCCCGCGTTTTATAGGAAGTTTCTTTGTTTCCCCTTCTGTGGTGGCCTGAGTTATTTTGGGCTCTATGGCTAGACCTGCCCACTAATTGGTTGAGTCAACAGGAACATTTCACGTGAGGAGTGTTGATGTAGGTGATTTTGACTCATCAAGCTTTAAAGGATTTTCTGAAGTCAAATCCTGTTCTGGTTCCTGCCCAAAAATCTGCAGGCAGCTGGTCCTGCGGGCTGGCAGCTTGCAGGGTCTCAGGGTTCTAATACCATAGTTGAGGTTCCAAGTAAGCATGGTCAATAAAATTTTGTCACTTGTGACAGTGGAACTTCATATTTGGTCTAGTTTTGCGCTCTACATTCATTGGTTGAGTTCTGGTAGGTTTCCTGATGAATATGGTTGGTTGGAGGCCAAAATCTTAAAGTATAAGCAAGGAAATAGTGAATTAATACTTTAATCTTTTGAGAAAGTAAGTATGTAAGCTTAAGTTAATATAAAAAAAGTGAGTAGCAATGGTTTAAGCTTTTGAAGAAAGCCATTCTTAAGGCGGAATTGTTGGGAAAAAGACACTATAAGAAGGAGGCTAGCTGGGAAGTTACGGGGTCTTTTAGATTTCTACAAAAGGGGCTTGGAAGCCTTTCAATCACAAGCAGGAGCTTGTTTGGACTGATAAAGTGGATTAAAAAGGCCACTAGAGCTACACAGAGAGCTGGAGACCAAGAAAAAGGTGCAGGAGCCCAAGATATAGGAGCTGGAGAAAAGTGCAGGAGCCCAAGACCAAGTACAAGGAGTTCAAGATATTGTTGGAGTACTCCAAATATTGGCAGACTCATATTGTTTCCCTGACCCCCTGGGCCATATACCAGAAGGTTTCTAAGGGGATCTTCCTTTTGAGAGTGAATAAAATTCTATTTCAACCCCTATAAATATTTATGAGATGCATTATCCCTTAATAAAGCATATCAACTCCTCCCAGCTGGTCCCTGGCTATGATCCAGGACACACTTTGGGGACTGGTGGACAGGAGCCCCACAAGCTTCCTTTCAGGGCCCGGAATTCTCAAGACAACCAGCTAGAATGCCTTGCCACAGTACAAAAAAATATGTAAAAACAATTACCTATTGCACTTTCAGAAAAAACCCTCTTAATGACCTCAAATGACCAGGGGTTTGCAAGGCCCACATGCCGCAAAACTCTGAGATCAACACCAAATACAAAATTGGGTCCCCATTATATCCTGAAATAGAAGTTTTTACAATTGATTGCTTGACCAATCAATCAGGCAACCAATTTCTTGAGGGCTCTACAAATAGTTGTGCCATCTCAGCAAGCAGCATCTAAACTCATCACTATGAAAAAGCTACCCATGTACAGCCCTCCTTATGCCTAAACATGCAGGGTTCCAAAAAATTGCTAATAACACTGAAGACAATGTCACCAAACTTCTGGTGGCACTAGAGACTAAGTTATTCCCATTAATTATAAGTAATGAGAAAAGAAAGCCTTTCTCATTGTTAAAATTGTCTTAATAAACGTTTTTATGCCAATTACTAATGATTTGATTACAGGAATTGTTTGTTTTTGCAACAATATAATTATTCTGATAGTATCTTTATGTGAATCAATAAAAAATACTCCCACACCTTCCCTTACCTGCCTGGTTCTGCTCCTACTCCTTTGATTATGCCTTCTTGCATCCTTGACTTGTAGTTCTATCATCTTCATAAACTGGATCTCTCTTATGGCCATTCTAGAGGCCAGATTCCACCAACTATGAAGGAGATCCCAGCCACTCCTCTCTTGCCAGATGTCCTTTATGTACATGACTTCAGTAAGCTGGGTTTTGTATGTATTACAGTGTTGGAGCTAGCCAATCAGATTGTGCCACATACTGGAAGTTGTGTGTCCCTGGGCCACTGCAGTCAACTATTTTGTCAGAATTGCCCCCATTGTTTACATGGCCTTTCAGGCCCGGCCAGCCTCCCCTGTGGAAGTCCAACTGGACACCAATATGGGCCGTGGCACTGCCCATAACTCCCAAACCAATACTCACATCCACAACCAAACTTTCCTTGGACCACACTAACAAGCTATTTGGGATAGTGTATATTACCCTTACTGAGATGACTGACACTATCATCTCAGCTGCTGGCATGTGATCATGGGTGGGCAAACCAATGTTCTACTTAATTAAGTTAGTGCCAATTCTCTAGTGGGCTCTGTCCACTCCACTCACAACCTGTAAAGTTACTCCCCCCTTTAACCTTGGATAGGATAATATTCCCTTAATGTACAAAGAAAACAGCTCAGAATCAAGCTAAACCTCTTAATTATCTTGAGGATCTGGCTCACACAATTGATGAGAGATTTTTACTGGTGTATCCTTCTCAGGTGGCAGCTGTTGATGCTAGGATTTTTTTCTTATGTTGCACTGGGAGTATGGGGGCAACTCATTTCTGTAATAGGGTGCAGGTTACTCAGCTTAAATACTGTCATATGTGAGGATATGATTAGTATTGTGGCAGAAGAACATATAGGAAGAGGAATTGATAATTACTTTTGAGATTTGGCTTCTGATCACACAGAAGCAATTTTTGTAAGTCTAAAATATTTTTTTATTATTAGGGGAAAAGTATTTATATCCTATTGGGGAGCATCTTCCTGAGCTGTTGGCAATATCTTCTAGGACATTCCAACACACTCTTATTTTGGGTAATTAGTGATCTAGGTTTGGCTGTGTCAAGGGTCTGGATGTACAAGCATTCTTGGCTATTGCCAACCTACTTAACATCCAGCTATTGCCCAATTTAGTCCCCTTCCAATATACCGTTTGACATACCAAGAATGGTAACCAAGCAATATCACCTGACCGTCCAAGTATCCAGTGGCTTGAACCCATCTAGCACATGACCAACACCTAGGTTTGATCCAACTAAATCCCCACCACATTCAATTCTATATAAGTATAAAGTATTATCCAATAAAATATACTTCTCTTCTTTCTTAATTCCATATTTGAAGCTTCCCCAAAAGGCGCTCCTTATCAGCTGTTTTGAACACACCAACCAAGGTGATTTAACTGCTTTACCCAGCACAGGTGGCCCTTGCTGGCGTGGGGGTTTGTTATATTTTGGGGCCATTCATCCTGCTTAATTTGTTTCTCCATGTTGGCTGCTTAGAAATACAGTCAATTAAGGAAATCTGATATTATGGGCAATCAAACCCAGCGCCTTGGAGCTTGATGTAAAAGTAAAGCGGCGCTTTGGCGCCTGTAATATTCTCCAGGAAGTGCCGCAGAGCTTGCAATAATTTTCAGTTGGTGTAATGGCATTTGATGTAAAAGTAGCTTGGCGCTTTGGCGCCTAACTCAGTTGCTAGGCGGCGCTTGTGTATTTTTTAAAGTGGTACAGCGGCAAATCATGTATCACTTAAGTGCCACAGTGGCATTTATCATTGGCTAGTTTAATGCTCAGGTCAGCAGACTACTGCTGATTCAATATGCATATAACTTATACTACTAATTTATGTTATTTGGTAGCTGCAATTCATATCCACAAGCTCTGTCATAATTGGCATCACTGTATTTTATACTACTAATTTATGGATTTGGTTGTAGCAATTTCAATCTGTGGGCTCTGTAATAATTTGCATCATTGCTTGGTCGAAATTCACAACATCTTACTTAGGAAGAATTCCTGATTGATTTGGACTACCTTCTGGCTTGGTTCTGTCCCCATTTAAAGAAGATGAGAAGTAATCAATCAGGTTGCGCTTCTGCAAAATCAACAATTTCCAATCTAACTGGATTAAAAGCTTCCCTGAACCATTCCATAGGCACCAACCAATCAGAAGTATTTCCAGAAATTATTGGGAAACCTTTTGGCCCATTGGATTCCCCCTTAAAAAATTTATCTTCAAGCCAATCAAATCCAAGTCCTGGGTCAGGTGACCTTTTAATTCAAAACTATATCCTTAAAGCAAGACAGGGGACTTTCAGTCCCCTGCTTGCTCATTCTTATTCAATAAAGTTTGGACTTTTCAAAATACAATTTTTTTTGAAATTTTGGGTCATTTTGTTGACCCTTTTATTTCTTTATAACTCAAAGTAGAATTTTTGACTATTCCTTACCTTTCATGTTGTCCCCAGGCTTCCAGCTTCCCTTATAAAGCTCCTATAGTTAATGTTAACATCAACATTAAGGCTTATCTACTCTGCTTTCAAAATCTAAGTTCAAACTTTAAAATTAGTATTGATATTAGTATAAATCTTTACTTTGCGTTTGAAAACTCTAAGCTCTTGCTCTGTCTTTGACTTACACTGCAGTATACACACTGTATATGTTTTTACTGCTTTTTTAACTACCAGGAGCAGGGTTTGAAGCCCATTTTGCACCTTTCTGTACCCAAAAATACCCCTGGTTTTCCTAAATTGCCTGGTTCCTGCTTGTGCTCTTTTTGCCTACCCAAGAAAAGCCTTCCATTCTCCTGGTGCTCTTAATAATGCTGGTGTCACTCTTCAAATTTGTTGCCTTTATCTTGGCTCCTGTGCTGGTGATGATTTGGTCTACTTCCCCAGACCTTTGGGACTGTTTGTCCTCTTTGGCTTCTTACATGGGAAAAGACCCCTCTCATCTTCTACACTTACTTGAAAATCTTCCCAGGCGTGCCCAAGACCTGGTTGTTACAGGTGGAAAGCTGGTCAAAAGCCTAACCTGTAATGACTTTATGTGTTCTTCTCCCAATTATGACCAAATAGCCCCCTCTGAGGCAGGCACCCCTGTGGATCCCCCTACCTTGGAGATTGAGTCTCCTGCCCCAGGATGAAGTTGCCCTCTTACAATCTTGCCCCCAGGAGCACTCCTTGGCTGCTTGATGGGATGATTTTTGATGGGCCTGGATTCATAATTTCCCCAGTTGTCCCCCACGTCCTCCCTCTGGACGCCTGTACAAGCGGCCATTCCAGTTTAGCACTGGATGGTATCCTGGTGGGTCTTTCCCCCAGAATGGGAGCCAAACTTAGTTAGTTTAGCCCCCTCCCTCACACAACCTTCCAGTTCCCAGACACTAACAGGCTGGCTGCTCAAGGTTGGTTCCCTGAAAATTACAAAAATTGTTAGAGTTAAAGGATCTGAATCAAACCATTAATCAAAATTGGGTTACAGCAGCTTCATTTAATCAGCAGGATCCAAATATCTGCACAAAATTAACACTGATAAATTGATGTAATCTTAAATTAACTCAATATGCCCTGTTTTGTCAGAAGGGACATCAGAAGTTAATCACTCAAGGGTTCTTTGTGTACTGGACTAGATATACACTACAATAATGAAACAGGCTAGGAGTTATAGATTCAGATGGGATTACTGAGTCAATAATTTTGATACATATTGAAAATTTCCTATTGTTAAACTCCTAAGAGTTTATTCCTCCTAAATTCTCAAATAAAAAACTAAAACCTATCTGCTCAATTTTAACTTATGTTTAATGCATCCAGTAGTTGACCTTCTCCACTATATATTTTACAATCTTCTACTCAATTGCATTGTTACTGTCAGGGCCCAGAATAGGCCAGACAAAACCCTATGTTGCATAGGGTCAACACCTGCAATGGAGCAATTGCGCAACCAAACAATTGTGTTGTCAATCACGTAGATTAACACAAAGGAAACTTTAATTCTAAGTGGAGAAGTGAACCCTGGTCAATGCCAAGCCTGGGGACAATTGAAAACTGTCCAAAAGCCAAGTGGAAAAGATTTTAATTGGCCCACACCCCCTGAAGCCTAGAATTGAGGACTTGGGCTGCCAAATGGTCCAAAATTCCCCTGCCAGCTTCCCCAGAGCAAAAATAATAAAAGTATCTATCTAACTGATAAATCAGGAGTCACCAATGTACCCAGCTTGAGAATAATCCATTGACAACCAATAAGAAGTTGCCAGTAAGTCTAATTGCAGTTTCCCAGCAGGATATAACTGGGAACACTGGCATCCCCTTTTTTTGTTGAAATCTTAAAAGTAAACATCTTTATGCTCAGAATTCCTTATTTTCTTGCAAGATCTATCTACTTTTGCACCAATATAACTATTCTGTTTGCGTTTATTAATAACTTCACTACACTTTACAGCCTCACATATCTGCTCCTCCTGGCTACCAAGAGTGATCATTTTGCCCTCCGTGCTAGAGATCCCTCCTACTCCTCCCTTACCAACTGTGCCTCCTGCCCAGGACTTTAGCAAGTTGGGTTTTGTCTATATCACAGTATTGGGGCTGGTCAACCAGGTTGTGCCCATACTGAGAATTGGCAATCTCTAGCTATTGCAGTCAACTATCTGGCCAGGATTGTGCCTATTGTGTACTTGGCCTTCCAGGCCCGGCCTGCTTCCCCTGCAGAAGTCCAGGCGGATTCTGGTATGGGCCATGACAGTTACTGGAAGATGGGACCTGTCCCAAGTACTACTTTCCTTGGTCCACCCAACATAACTCCAATGCAAAACAATGTTAGAATTTTTATGGTGAAAATTGAAACTGAGACCCTTGTCAGCTCTTATTGTCCCTTCAAGAATTGGGGAGCAGTTAAAGAACAAAACCATACTCTCAACCACAATAAAGTGTGGTTTCAGCAACAACCAAATAGCTGCTGCTAAAAATTAATGGGAAGCCTTAGGGGGAATAAAATCAACTGAACACACAGGGCAACAGGAAAAACCAAATGAATAATTTTTACTAACAGATTTTGAACTTTATTAGAGTAGAGAATAATGAAGCAAGGTCTTTTACAACTATTGCATTCATTTAAGGGGGGAGGGAATTGATGTCAGGATACCAGGAGTACCGTGGAGCTCCAGCAGATAAAGGAGGAGTCAAAGCAGGTACTGACATGGCCTACCAGATGATTGGACCTAACTTTACCAGGTAGGAAAGGGCCTTCCCAGCCACAGCCCAGGGCCCAGCTGCTGACAAAGCATAATCAATCAACCCTGAGAGTGCCAGATAAAGCACTCCCAGGAATCAACTACTCTGGACAGTTGCATCAGAAGTGGATGAGGTTTAGATGGTTGGTTGGTTTGGGTGTTGGGGGGTGGCTTCATGAGGACCAGGTAGACAGCAGGATTGCTGTCCTTCCTGTTATAGATCAAAGGGTAAATGGTGATTGCTTTGCCGTCATGGAAAATTTGGTAGGATTCCTTGGGGGCGTTTGGGCAGGTGTACCACTGCAAGTCTTCTAAGGTCCAGGGTTTGTGATTGGGGTTTGGGGGATACTCAGTGAAATGCACAGGGCCAAATGGAGTGTTGGGAGGGCAGTAGTAGTCAAAGGCTTTAGTTTTGTCAACTGGAGTCTGGCTATCTATCCCTGTGGATGGGTACTCACACTTTGGTGTATGCAGATGGAAGAGTATCAAAAATAAGTATGGAAACAGATTGATGAACCAAAGGTTCATAACAACTTTATTTGATAAGGATGACAATACAGAACTTTTCCAGGTGCTTATGATTTATATACTTACTCACATGAAGGTGCCTCTGGGTATTATTCTGATGCTATCTGTGTGGCAAGGCTTGGCGTCTCAGATTCTGCTGTTTGGTTGGCTGCTTCATGGTTATTTTTGGGATTTTCAGGAACAGTTGTTTGGCTTTTTGATGGTCCTTCTTGGCTTGGCAGGTCATTGATTTTGGCAGGTTTGGCTTCTGGGGCTTTGGGGGTTTTTCTAATTTGATTACCATTTTTGGACTGGCTTGACAGGCTCTCTTGAGCCCAATGAACTTGAGTAAAAAAGGGGTCCCCAATTGGGAACCCCAAATTACTTAATGGAGAGTGGGCTTGAACTGGGTTTACTGGGCAGCTAAAATAGCCTGCCCAGGCCCAGCCAAACCCACCAAGGCTTGGACGTAGCTTTTGGGGCCCAGAACAGGCCCCACAGCTGCCACCAGGGCGGAAAGGTTCCTGCCTGCTTGCCCCGCCTGGTGGCTAGGAGCAAGTTCAATTCCTGCCTGGGTCTTCAATTATATTACTTTTGTAACAATTGGGGTGGGAGATCAAATGTTGCCAAAATAATCAGCCAATAAAATGAGCAAATATGAGTGCATTTATCATGGCGTAAAAATTTTGACAAATTTTGAATGGACAGAATCAAAAGGAAAACCAACTCAACTAAAAATTGAGGAACCTGCCTTGTACACAATTATCATTACTTCCGGCTGCTCTTGCACATGATATTTAACCAAGGGTGTCTCTTGGGTGTGTTAGGTGGGGAATCTTTGGAATAATTCTAAAAGTACTAATTCAAAGGCTTTTCTTGGGCTTTTTCAGTAACTTTTGGATAGTTGTTCAAACAAAATTTGGTTGATTTCCCCAAGAATTTGCGGGAATTGAAGTGAAGGCCTAAGAGGAAGTCATAACTTTTACATTATCCTTTCCTATTTAAAGGAGAAAGGAACTAGCCAGGGGCTAGGAAATGAAAGAGTTACCAGCTTACTTAGGAGCCCTTCAAGAGGCCAATTTGGAAGCTAGTTATAAAGAAGGCATACATGAGGCACATATCTTTAAAGGGATCAGATTAGACATCCTTCCTAAGTGGCAGCAGTTGCTTGTGGTGTTCACAATGAATTGTGAGCAAAATTATCAATTGATTGCAGTCAGGATAGTGATAGGAGCAGGAGAGACAGAGAAATTTTAAGTTTGCCTCTGCTAGGGCAGAAGAACGGAGCTGGGGTATAGTGGCAGGGACATGGAGGAGCACACATAAGCAAAGCCAAGAAGTAAGCTATCCAAACTGATGGTTGAAATTAGACTAAATCTCATAAAATCTATTGTTTCAAGATTTCTGTCAAATAAGGATAAAAAACAACAAGACTAGAAAAGGGAAGGGAAGGGCAGGGACAGAGACAGAGAAAAACCAAAAACCAGGACTAGTGTGGAATATCCAAACTGATGGTCAACATGAGACTAAATCTCATACAATCTATTATTTCAAGATGACTGCCAAATAAGGATAAGAACACAAAAAGACCAGAGAATAGAAGAGCAGAGACACAGATAGGACAGTGACAACAAAAGGAAAAGCCCAAAACCAGGACCAGTGTGGACTACCCAGAATGATGGCTTACATGAGACTAAATCTTATACAATTGTTAATGATATGGATATAAAAGTATTCTGGCTACTGCCAACTCACTTAACATTCATTCATTGCCCAGTTTAGTGCCTTTTCAATATAAAGTTCAACATGGTGGAAATGGCAACAAAGCAATATCACATGACTGTCCAAGTATCCAACAACCTAAACCCATCCTGCACATGACCAACCCCTAGGTTTGATCCAACTAAATTCCTGTAACAGCAAAAGCTATATAAGTCTAAGAAAATCCAATAAAATATACTTCTCTTCTTAAATTCCATATTCAAAGCTTTCCCACAAGTTGCTCCTCATCACTGGTAGCACCACGGGGTTTTCAACCACGCCCATGAAAAAGAAAATGACTGAACAGAACCTGCTCACCTTTGCTCACGTACTCAACCAGACCATATCCCAGGATACCAAAAAGATGTACTTCTGCGCCCACAACATTAACAAAGTTATACCTAGTGGATGCACTGTATTTGAAGGACTGGTCATGTCCAAAGCATGTGCCAAGATAATTCAATACAGTCACTCTCTTCAACCACAAACAAACACACAACTGCCTACAACAGACAAAGTTACCAACACCAAGTACATTAGTATTGAAAGTTTTTTTTGGTAAAAACAAAGAAAACATCATCAACTGGATAGACCACTCAGCTACTAAACTCCGCGCTAGCCACATCCCCCATAAGAAATGGGTCCAGGAAGCCAGCAAGAGCCTTTATGAGGCCGCAGCTAACTGGTTTGCTACCTGGGTTAGCTCACAAACAAACAACCAGATTGACAACTAGAAAGAGTTCACATCAGACATCATGTACAACTTCTGCATCACCAAATCCCTCCAAAACATTGCAATACATCTCAGTGACCTTCCTCAGAAGACCACTATCACAGCTTATGGCAATGAATTTGAGGTGATACATTAAAAAATCCAAAAAACTAGCACAAATTGACAACTTGAATACTAGAGCATCATTCATCAACAGAATGAAACCCTCTGTTGCTGCCCTCATCTACCCAGAGGCCAATACTTTATACCTGCGCTCATTGCAGAAGCCAAGCACGCGGAAAACGCGCAAACATGGAATATACTGCACACAAAGGCAATTGCTCCTCAAATGGCAATGGCAGAGAAATCCCCAAAAGCAATAAACTCCAAAACACCAATCATAGCAACAGCAACTCCAATTGCAACAATGGCAATCACAGCCAAAGTACAAACTTCTCCCATCTCAAGAAAGAGAACAATGTCAAAGTAAACAATGCTGAAACAGCAACCTGCTATGAATTAGACCCCACATTCTCTGATCTCAAAGGTCTCAAAACAGAGGAACAGGGAAAAGAGAAGGAGGAACAGGCTTAAGTGCCCCTGTCTACCCCCAACACAACAAGAAACTGTATCAAGGCACAAACTTTTCTGCTTGCATCCCACATGTCCCACAATCCTCCATTTTTATGAAAAATGTAACAATTAAAGATTACTCACAACTTCTTGTATACCCATGTAATAAAAAATCTCATATACATAAAAATTTATTTTACTCTGGTGCACAACACACCATGGTTAGCAAACCATTTTTAACCAAGTACAAAATACCAGTTGTCAAATCCAACTTCAAATACGCCAGAATGGCAGATCAATCAAAGGTTCTACTTGAAGGCAAAACAACTCCCTTCAGAATTGATCTCAAAGGAATAAAAAAGTCCATCAAAGGACTTGTTATGAACAACATAAACTACAACATTGTAGAAGGCATAGACTGGTTCACCCAAGTGAACCCCAGAGTATGTTGGAAAACAAAAATCATGACCATCAAACACAACAAAGTCAATTTTAATATCCTCAAAGAATCTAACAATCTCATTCTAAGAGACACAGTATTTGTCCAAGTCATAAATCAAGACAAATCAGAATGTCTAACCAAAGACAGTACCCTCCAAATAATGAGGTACACCAAATTCAATAACATACAAACAACCAAAATACAATGCCCAGAACTTGCAGAACTCCTAAACAAATACGCTCATGTGTTTAAAGAGCTAACAAAGTTACCCCCCAAACGGGAGATCAAACATGGCATTGATCTATGCAAAGCCATGCCTAAACCTGCACTCCTCTACAGAATTTTCCCTATGGAGACCCAAACCCTCAAAACCCATATTGATGACAACCTAGATAAATGATTCATGTGCCCATCTGAATCCCCATGGAGGGCAGCAGTGTTCTTTGTAAAGAAAAAGGAAGGAAAAATTCACCTAGTAACTGACTACAGAGCACTAAATGCAAGCACAGTAAAGAATAAATATCCCCTCCCACTCATAGAGGATCTATTTTCAAGGCTCTATAGAGCCAAATTTTTCTTCAAAATTGACCTCACCTCAGGTTATAACCAAGTTCAAGTAAAAAAAGACATACCAAAAACCGCGTTCTGTACACAATCTGGATCCTTTGAATGTAGAGTAATGAACTTTGGGATGACCAAAGCCCCCACAACAATTTTCATCATTATGAACCAAGTGCTGAATGACCTCTCAAATACATTATGCTACCTTGAAAATATCATTATATTTTCAAAAACAAAATAGGAACACCTCACACATGTCTGTTAGACACTCAATTGACTCGCAAAGCACAAACTTTATGCAAAAACAAGTAAGTACCAATTCATGAAAAATAAAATCCTGTTATTGGGCCACATTATCTCTGACAGTGGCATCAAAACAGATCCAGACAAAATTAAAGCCATAAATAACATGCACCACCTCCCCTCTGTTAAACAAGTTAGATGCTTTCTCAGTATAAAAGCTTACCTAAGGAAATACATCAAAGACTGTGGAAAACTAATCACACCAATAAATAACTTAACCAAGGGTAATGCCAAAAAGAAATTTATTTGGACACCAGAATGCAATAAGAATTTCCAACTATTAAAACAAGCTTTGATTAAAGCACCAATCTTGCAATACCCTAAAAATACGGGTGCTATGAGCTTGAGTTGGATGCCAGTGACACCGCCATTGGCGCAGTCCTACACATCTGCCAGCCAGGGCAGCAAGACTTCCTGTCAGTATGTTACAAAAGCAAAAAGCTAACTAATACTGAGCAGAGATACCCAATACACAATAAGTAATTGCTAGCAATATATTACACATGCAAGAAATGGAGATGTTATCTGGAAGGACATCTAAACGTCTGAGTACTAACTGACCATAAATCCTTAATATATATTTCAAAACTCAGAACACACTTGCACAGCAACAAGCTAAATGGATGTCCCAGCTGGAGCAGCTCAATTTGGATATCTAATACAAAAAGGGGCAGAGCTGGTCACGGCTGATGCTCTCTCTAGGCTATGTCAGCCAAGAGAGGATCATCTTGACCACCTGGACTGTCAGGAATTGATTTTTTATTTCTCCTGACAACAAGGAAATTCTGAGAATTCCAGGGTCTGTTAACTCTTGCCCTAACTTATACTTGTCTCCAGGACTTATAAATGGTTTATTAGCTAGTAGTATTTGCTCCAATTTACTTTAAAGTGTCCGGAATCAAGCCCAGAGGCCCTTTCTGAGCCCAGTATGGGGATCAAACTCTGGCCCTCTTGCTCACTGGTGGGACACCTAAACAACATTAGTCGTTTGAATTCAAATTTACCTTTGGTGTCATGCAAGATGGCTTCCTGCAGCCAATCAGATCTTACAACCAATCTAGGAGCTTTCAAATTCACTTTTGCTTCAAGTTATGATTTTTTTAAACATAAGCAAGGCTCCATAGTTGTTTTAGAGAAGCCAAACAACAGAGCCTCTTCTTCTGGTGGAGTTTTCAACCACCAGAGGCTTCCCCAATCTGGGACCTCTTGAACAGCTGGGGAAAATGACACCTAGCTGTTTGGGAAGGCCAGCAGGGGCTATTAGTTAATTTAAAAATTAATAATTTTAATTTTAATTTAAATTGTAAACCAGTTCAAGCTGCTCCTGCCAAGTTTTCCCCCCAATATTATCCCCAATTCCCCTTTAAACTGCAATTGGACATCTATTGAAAGCCTATATAAGGCTCCATCTTGTCAGCATTATTAAGTGTTCAGTTAATAAAGTCAATTTACCAAGCTAGTTGATTTTTCTTTTGCCTGCTCTCAAATCCTGAAATCAAACACCATGATGCTACCCAAGTCATCCCAATGGGGACCATTTTAGTATAAATGGTTGTTTTGGTTGCTCCTTGTACAGTCTCTTACTGCAAGCCTTTCCTTCAGAACCAGAGCAGATTCTGGTTTGCCTCCTCCCAATTACTTGGACAAGTTGTGGCGCCAAGTGGTACCAGGTGTATGGTACACCGCCACCCCACTGTCATCAAATCCCCCAATCACAGAGAAACCACAGGTCATGGGGGCCAGACCGCCCAGCCCATCTTTATTTCATCCCATGGCTTCTGTTTTCCTCCTAAGTTATCTTGGAGCTTACTTCCTGTTGGGAAGATTTAATTCCCTTTTGGGTCAATATTGTTTTATTGGAGAATTGTTCCATATGGGGATGGTCTCCCTTCCAATTGGTTCTCTAATCACTGGGTTGAATCCATCTGTGGCCATAAACCTTTTGGGTGGTATGTTTCCAAGCAGATGGGTTCCTGAAAGTTTAACTGAACCCATTTTTGAGGCTCTTTTTGGGACCTAAAAACAAACCAAATCTGTTGAAATGGAATTCCAGCTAGGATTGGTTAAAACCTTGGCCTTGGTTTTTCCTTTGTCTTGGTCTGTGCCACCATTGTTCTCATCACCAGATCCTACCACCAAGCCAAGTCCAAACAGGGGGATACAAAGCCACTTCAGAACCAGGTTCAGACTGTGGTCTTGAACAACATCTTGTCTATCCAGTCTGAGGACGTGGAGTCAAATGAAATCCTAATGCTTTTGGCCTTTTCCCAATCCCTCTTTGACATGGCTCCAGACCAATTCCGCACTGACGCTCAGAAGGTACATCATGTAGTCAAGCAGCTACAAGGTAAAACCCAACAATGGTATGCAAAGTCTACCCTGAAAGGGGAAAATCTTCTTCACAATTACCCTTCATTTTGTGACTCCCTTCTTGCCATAATTTTGCCAGCCTTGTCTAAAGAGGAACTTTGTGACCAGATCTCTAGCCTTTATCAGGGCAAGATGGCCACAAGTGAGTTCCTCAAGGAGTTCACCCGTCTCAAGGAAGCCATTGGCATGGACGACAAAGAAAGCTGTTATATTCTGGAGAAACGCCTATCTACGGACATGCAGGCTTTCTTAGCTCATCACATTTTACCCAATACCTACACTGAGCTTACTCAAGAAATTCTTTGTTGGGCCCCCCAAGTTAAACCATTCCCAGCCTGGAAACCCAATCCTTCCAAACCCGCCATCTCCCAGAAGATCCTTGGGACCAATACCCTCCCAGTAGGGTTGGTCCTCAAGGAGGGAGGTGGGTATCAGCTATCCAAGGCCAAACGTAAACAATGTGTGGACAAAGAATGCTGCCTCTATTGTGGGAAGAAGGGACATCAAGCAAAGGACTGCTTTGCTTTGAATTGTGTTCAGCAACATCCTTCCGCAGTTCTTGCTGCCTCTGATCCCAATAAAGCCACCATTAAGTCTTACACCACCTTTCCTGTGATAATCACTTCAATTCATGGGAAACTTTCAACACCAGTCCTTTTAGATACTGGAGCCATGGGCAACTTCATTGATGACTCCCTTCTAAGTCCTCTAGGGATATCAGGAGTTTTCCCTTCTTCCGTGTTATTGGCCAACAAAACTCAGATAACAGTTCAAAAATTGGCGCTACCTCTCCAAACCAATATTATGGACGCTGAATTTCATCTTGAATTCTTGGCTATTCCAGGTCTGGCATGCCCAGTGATTCTGGGCTACTCTTGGTGCAAGCAAGCTATTATGAACATCAATTGGGACTCCCATCATGTAGATTTTTCCAACCATGGTAAGTCTTTTTTAGTACCCATCAACTTGGACACTTCCTTCTCTGACTCATACCTCTGTGAAATCTTGACCCTCCTGCACACCAAGGGTTCCCTTCCTGAGAGTCTAAAGGAGTATGAGGGTCTTTTCAGTGAAGCAAGTTGCAATGAGCTCCCTGCCCACCAAGCCTCTGACTTAAGAATTGATCTTATCCCTGGTAGCACACCAACTTGGGGAAATTTGTACCCCACCAACAGAGCCCAGGGAATTGCACTCAAGGAGTATCTAGACAAAAATCTTTTCAAAGGGTTCATCTGTAGATCAAACTCTTCTTGCTCCTCTTCTATCTTCTTTGTTAAAAAGTCTGATGACACCCTTTGCCCCATGGTTGACTACGCTAAACTTAACTCAATCACCATCAAGAATTGCAACCCCCTTCCTGCTGAAGAAACCCTCACAGACAAGCTTACAGGGGCGCAAATCTTCTCCAAACTAGACTTGCAGAACGCCTATAACCAGATCTGTATTTCCAAGGGGGATGAGTGGAAAACCGCCATTAGAACACCCTTTGGCCTGTATAAGTACCTAGTCATGCCCTTTGGTCTCAGCAACGCCCTGGCAGCTTTTCAAGGGCTCATGAATGAGGTGCTGTTTCCATTTCTTGATACCAGTGTTGTAGTATATCTCGACAACATTCTCATTTACTTGCCTGATAAGGAAACTCATGTTAAACACTTGAAGGAAGTGATGGATGCTCTTACCAGGGTCAATCTTTTTTGCAAACTATCTAAGTGTGAATTATTTGCAACAGAAGTCAAGTTCTTGGGGTACTCCATCAAACCAGGAGGCTTTGCAATTGCCCCTTCTAAGTTGAAAGCTGTCCTGAACTGGCCTGTCCCCACGTCTTGCACTAAGCTCAGAGGGTTCCTTGGTCTAGCCAACTTCTGTAGGAAATTCATCAAAGATTTCTCAGCCAATGCCTTACCTCTCACTGCTCTTACCTCTAGCAAGGTGCCGTTTGTTTGGTCCAAGTCTTCTCAGGAATCTTTTGATTGCTTGAAACAGTCTTTCACCTCTTCTCTAGTACTCCTACACCCCGACCCTGAATGCTAATTTTTTTTGGAGACAGACACATCAGACTATGCCTTGGGGGCGGTACTGATCCAGCTTGGGGGGATGGTGAAAGCCACCCTGTGGCTTTCTACTCCTATAAGCTCTTGAATTGGGAGCAAAACTATCATGTGTATGAGAAGGAGTTGTACACAACAGTAAACTCTCTTAAACACTGGCATTGTTACCTTGAGGGAAGCAAGTTTCCTATCATCATCAGGACAGATCATAAGAACCTCCTCTATTTTACAGAGAAAAGAAAAATAGCACCTTGCCTTGCCAGATGGGCAATTGACCTCCTGGCTTTTGACTTCACAATTGAATACACTCCTGGCAAAATGAACGTGGTCCCAGATGCTATTAGCCGACACAAAGACCTGAAAGACAACAATACCCAAAATCATGACCACAATAATCAATCAGTGCTGACAGCTTCCCAATTCCTTTCCAGCATTATTGAAATTTTGGCACATACTTCCTTGGACCAGGAGATCATGAAAGCACAGATGCCCTCACATTTTCAAACAGAGCTTGAGGGAATGTTAAGAAGCTTGCCAAAGACCAACACAATCAACAACCAGGGGATAACCTATGTCAAAGGTGCCTTGGTGGTCCCCAAAGGGGGACTCCAAACCAAGGCAATTCTACACATGCATGAGGGGCCCTTGTCCAGACATGGTGGGTTGCTCAAAACCTTGAAGCGTCTTGGGTGTTGATACTGGTGGCCTGGAATGAAGAAAGACATCAAGACTTGCATCTCCAACTGTCTCAGTTGTGGGAGAAACAAACCCTCCAACACTAAGCCCCAGGGATTCCTCTGTCCATTACCCATACCTTCTTGACCATGGTCTTCCATATCAATGGACTTCATAGTGGATTTACCTATGAGCAAAGGGAACACCAGCATCATGGTTGTGGTAGATTACATGACAAAATATGCCATCTTCATTCCCTTTGCTTCATGTACCTCAAAGGAAGTAGCCAGCATGTTCTTCTGCAAGGTGGTCAGTGATCATGGGCTCCCTAAGAACATTGTTTCAGATCAAGGTGTTCAATTCACCTCCCAGTTCTGGAAGGCTCTAATAGACCAGATGGGAGTGACGGTGAACCTATCAACTTTGTTTCACCCCCAAACAGATGGTCAACCCGAGTGTGTTAATCAAGTATTGGAGGGATACTTGCAACATTACATAAACTCACAACAAGACAATTGGGTCCACTATTGCCATCTAGCCCAATTATGTTATAACACGGCACACCATAGCTCAATTGGTATGTCTCCCTTCTTTGCCAACTTTGGGTTTGACTTGGAGTCCTTCCCCTCTGATCTCAAGGAATCAGCCCTTCCTCAAGCTGATAAAACAGCCAACAGGATGAAGGAAGTACACTCCAATCTCACTGAGTTCCTCACCAAGGCCAGGTCCAAATACAAGAAATATGCTGATTGTCACCGTTCACCAGCAAAGAAATATCCTGTGGGGTCTTACGTCTACCTCAATGCCTGTAACATGAAGTTGAAGATTCCCAGCAAGAAACCGGGTCCCAAGAAGATTGGTCCCCTCAGAGTCCTGGAACGCCTCTCCAGCTTGAACTATTGGCTTGAGCTCCCAGCTGGTTCCAGTGTGCATGATGTATTCCACGTGGATTTACTTACTCCTTTTGAGGGTGATTCAGAGGTCTTGTCCGGGAGGAATCCAAATCCTCAGATTGTCTCAAACACCTTTGAATGGGAGGTGGAGGACATCATTGCACATTGCCTAGTCAAGGATAAAGCACAATACTTGGTCAAATGGCTGAACTATGGAGAGGAGTCAAATTCCTGGGAACCTGTGGAGAACCTTGCCAATTGTGAACAGGTCCTGACCAGGTTTCATTCCCAGGGAGAGCCTTCCCTAGGTGAGGGTAGTGTCAGGAATGCATTTTTTATTTCTCCTGACAACAATAAGGAAATTCTGAGAATTTCAGGGTCTGTTAACTCTTGCCCTAACTTATACTTGTCCCCAGGACCTATAAATGGTTTATTAGCTAGTAGTATTTGCTCCAATTTACTTTAAAGTGTCTGGAATCAAGCCCAGAGGCCCTTTCTGAGCCCAGTATGGGGATCAAACTCTGGCCCTCTTGCTCACTGGTGGGACACCTAAACAACATTAGTCGTTTGAATTCAAATTTACCTTTGGTGTCATGCAAGATGGCTTCATGCATCCAATCAGATCTTACAACCAATCTAGGAGCTTTCAAATTCACTTTTGCTTCAAGTTATGATTTTTTTAAACATAAGCAAGGCTCCATAGTTGTTTTAGAGAAGCCAAACAACAGAGCCTCTTCTTCTGGTGGAGTTTTCAACCACCAGAGGCTTCCCCAATCTGGGACCTCTTGAACAGCTGGGGAAAATGACACCTAGCTGTTTGGGAAGGCCAGCAGGGGCTATTAGTTAATTTAAAAATTAATAATTTTAATTTTAATTTTAATTTAAATTGTAAACCAGTTCAAGCTGCTCCTGCCAAGTTTTCCCCCCAATATTATCCCCAATTCCCCTTTAAACTGCAATTGGACATCTATTGAAAGCCTATATAAGGCTCCATCTTGTCAGCATTATTAAGTGTTCAGTTAATAAAGTCAATTTACCAAGCTAGTTGATTTTTCTTTTGCCTGCTCTCAAATCCTGAAATCAAACACCATGATGCTACCCAAGTCATCCCAATGGGGACCATTTTAGTATAAATGGTTGTTTTGGTTGCTCCTTGTACAGTCTCTTACTGCAAGCCTTTCCTTCAGAACCAGAGCAGATTCTGGTTTGCCTCCTCCCAATTACTTGGACAAGTTGTGGCGCCAAGTGGTACCAGGTGTATGGTACACCGCCACCCCACTGTCATCAAATCCCCTAATCACAGAGAAACCACAGGTCATGGGGGCCAGTCCGCCCAGCCCATCTTTATTTCATCCCATGGCTTCTGTTTTCCTCCTAAGTTATCTTGGAGCTTAATTCCTGTTGGGAAGATTTAATTCCCTTTTGGGTCAATATTGTTTTATTGGAGAATTGTTCCATATGGGGATGGTCTCCCTTCCAATTGGTTCTCTAATCACTGGGTTGAATCCATCTGTGGCCATACACCTTTTGGGTGGTATGTTTCCAAGCAGATGGGTTCCTGACATGGACCATGACTGGCCAAACCTATAAAATACTGAGTATAAAATCAAAGGGAAAGACCCCTCAATACATCAACTAACCCATGATACATTTTTAAGGAACAAAAAGTATTTCCATTATCAAATGGCACTGTATACCAAATCATTAAAGACAAACATGTTCCCTACATCCCACTCACACAAAGAGTTGATACCATATCAAGACATCACCGTCTACTAGGACACACAAAGGCTAACAATATATACCTCACATTAAAAGATATAGTATGATGGCCCAATCTTAAACAAGACAAAATTGATGTTCTTAAAAAGTAAGCAGTGTGTGAGAAACATACCAGTACAAAGGCTTCTCATCCAACAGTCAACCCAGTACCAGACCCTGAACCATTTAAGGTTTGGGGACTGGACGTAGTGAAACCCTTCCCAGAAACCAAAACAAATCAATGTTTCCTAATTGTAGCCATCAACTTTGCCACATGTTGGCCCATCTGCTGGGCAACAAAAGATCACACAGCAGAAACAATAAATCAATTCATCAACAAAGCAATTGTAGCAGACTACAGCACTCCAGACTACATCAAAACAGATGTAGCAAAATAGTTAACAGGCTAAATAGTAAATGACAATCTAAAAACAAAGAACATTAAACACTCCACAACCTCGCCCTACAGGCTACAGGCCAACAGCAGAGTTGAACGCCTGAACAGCAGCCTTATCAGAACCCTGGAGAAAATAATGGATGGCAAAGCCAAAGACACATGGCCACTCTATGTGAAACATGCATTATTAGTATCCTGAGTCCGCACCAACCAAGGGACAGGCTATTCACTGTTTGAGTTAACCTAAAGGTACAAACCAGAAATAATCACCTGCAACAAACAGCCCTACATAAAGATCCCCCAGGGAAACCTCCCACAGTAGAGCAAGCACCAAACCTATAACACATCTGCCTCAAAGCAAAAATAACTGAAATGAAGAGGCTCAAGACACAAAAGGTAACCTCCACAGAGGAACCACTTCCCATCAACTCCCCTGTCTGGATTCTAGCTGGCAACAGAAAGAAACTAGACTCAGTACACAGGGTACCAGGAAGAGTCATCAAATACAGACCAGAGCACAACACTTACCTAGTAAAATTCCAAAGTGCCAAAAGCCCAATTATCAAGAAGTACCACAGAACCTGTCTCTGCCTCAGTAAAGGAGAACACTTGACCAGACTGGTTCCAACTAAAAAACAGCTCCAGGAGCATCAGGTGTCAGCTGTTAAGACAAAGCCCCCTCCTGATGCACCAGAGTAATCCCTCAAGGGGGTGTCAAGGGTCTGGATGTACAAGCATTCTGGCTACTGCCAACCTATTTAACATCCAGCCATAGCCCATTTTAGTCCCCTTCCAATATACCGTTTAACATACCAAGAATGGTAACCAAGCAATATCACCTGACCGTCCAAGTATCCAGTGGCTCAAACCTATCTAGCACATGACCAACCCCTAGGTTTGATCCAACTAAACCCCTGCCATAGTCAAGTCTATATAATTCTAAAGTATTATCCAATAAAATTTACTTCTCTTATTTCTTAATTCCATATTTGAAGCTTCCCAAAAGGTGCTCCTTATCACCACATTGACTGGAGAGCCCAGGTCCAAGATAGCCTAGATTTTAACATTTTGGATCGACACTTCCACAAAGGTAGTATTTTTCCCAAAGGGGGGCAAGACAGCCAGAACGTCCTGAGCAGCTTCTAATTCCTTCTCCCATTTGGCCAGCATGCATCATAAGGCAGGAATTTCTTTATACACAGTTTGCAAGGGGAGAGATACGGTCACGTTCTGAAAGAGAGCTTCTGCTAGCTCAGCAGCCTCTTTAGAGGAATCTACCAAGACATGGGGACAATGGGACTGTGCTAAGTAAGGACAAGCCACTATGGCCTTAGCTTCACTCAAAGATGGGCAAGTTGTAGTCATGGTTTTTTCTGAACGTAGCTTGTAAGAGACAGAAACTGTCTTGGGGCTACCAGCACAGAGTAGCCATAACCATCAGACTCATTGAAGTCAGAATCTTTGGGTTCAGAATCACTGGAGAGGTTGTGGAACAAGTGAAGGATAGTTGGGCCAGCTGGGGGGAAGATTCCTTGTCAGAAGTGAGATCAGGAGGAGACAGGGGAGATTGGTCAGCAGAGAGCGTCTCTGCCTCTAAGCTGACCTCTCTTTTCCCGCCTACTCCTTTGGGTTGCAACCCTCTACCTGAGGGTTGGTGCAGGTGCGTGAGTGGTGTCCTATTTGACCACAGTTACAACATCCTTGTCTCTTAGACTACCCACTTGATCCTAGGGTCATGATACGCAGAGTACAGGAGGTGATTCCTGCATTGTTGGCCTTATTTTTGCACACCATAGTACCCCCATGGGTCAAGTGCATGCCTTGCAAGAGGGTCTTGATACTCTTCATTGAAGTAAGGGAAGCTTTGCGGGACTTAAAGTGCAGGCATAGGAGTTGGTTCATCTTTAAAGTGTTTGAACATGCTGTGTACGCTTCCTGGGGAGTTAGATGACAACTGATGGTCAACTGTTGTCCTTCAATGTAGAAACAATCAGCAAATTCAGCCAGGGTCTCTTTGGGCTTGAAGGCAATGTGCATAAATGCATCCTTCTTGACTTCCAAGTGATATCTCCTCTGAATTCCTCAATTAAGAGGTGCTTCATGTCCTCCAAAGTGACAATAGAAGGGAGTTTGGGGACCACAACTTCTTGGCACGTGGGATGTAGACAGGTTAGAAAATGTTCCTTCTTAAGTTTATTGGTGGCTCTATGCATTTCAGTCTTATAAATTGTCAGAAAGGCAGCAATGGTAGAGATTTTAGGGCCAAATATCTGTTTGAATGAAGGCTTATAATTGATGTCAATGGATGATGAGGTAGATTGGCTGTTGTCACCTGGGTTGAGGACGTTAATGTGGGGATTGCCCTCAAACTCAGATTCAGCAGCAGGCTGTCTAGCCCAGAGGAGTCAAAGGCTCTCATCTATGGTGTCCAAAGTAGAGCTGTTCTGCCCACTGATATCCCTAGCGGTAGAGGCAGTAGCTCAAAATTCATCAATCTTAATCTGTTGCACCAATAGGGTACCAGCAATTCCATTGAGACAAGTGGTCAGGGAAGTGGTTTGAGCAACCAAAGGGATAACTTGTCCATTCATTGTCTTGGTCAAGCAAGAGAGATTTTGTACCTCTCTTTCCAATGCGTCCTGCCTATCAGAATCATCATTTGTTACTTCCTCTAGCTGGTCCAAGGCAAGAGCACAGTTGACTTGGGGTTGGCCTTCCAATACAGGGAAAAACCCATGATCAGGGTGGATAGGAGTAACAGTGACCTCAGCCTCCCTTTTGCCATCAGAGTCAGAGGACAAATAATCAGGGTCAGAGAGGTGTTGTTTCAAGTACTCAATTTCTCCTTGTAAGGTAGCTAATTGGGTGATAAGCAAGGCAATGTGAGGTTAAGGCATAGATTCTGCTGGAGGAGGGTTTGGAACAGAATATTGACGTCAAGTAGTAGCTTTGAGCTCAGCTATGGCTTCCCATACCTTGGCTTCAAAGTCAGACAGGACCTCAACAAGAGGAGTGAGAGGCGTCACCTCAGTGGACACTACTCTATCATTCACGTAATTTTGTACTTGATACAGAGTGTTGCCTAGTGCAGCCTTATCCAGTCCATATTGGTGTTGTAGATGGCAGCCCCAGGTATTGACATGAGTCCCAACCAGCTTGAGCTGGGAATTAATATGCTCCCAAAATTGATTGAGTTTGGTAACCAGAGTCTCAAAGTCCTGACAATGCTTTATAAGAGAGGCCTTGATTTGACCACGCCACGTTGCTTGATGCTCATCTAATTTGCACAGTTGATCCTTAATATACCCAGGGAGCAAGGTGCAAAGGGAATTTAGTGATGTGTTTAGGTACTTCTGGGAGGCCAGTGAGTCACGCTGGTTATCCAAAATACACACAAAGAGGCTGTGGGACCATTCTTGATATGCCATATTTTGAGCATGGTTATTTGAGACAGCGGTGGCTAAAGCCTTTAGAAGTTGGTTCTGGGATCCTAATTCAAGTTGATGGTAAACCACAGCGGGTTGGATAAACTGGTTGACTAACACACCAATAGTATCCATAGACTCCATCAGCGTGGGGGGGAGACCAAAGTCCAAGAGGAAGGAGTTCAGTTCTTTGGAAGCGTACTTGGGACAGAGACCAGGGATAGTGTGCATTGCTACAGTTCCTGAATGGAGGAGAGAGCAGGCAGCAGCACGAGCTTGCTTGTAGTTGAGAGAAAAATCTGGAAGGGGGCCCACGCAGGCCCGGGGGACAGCACTAATACCATGGAAGTTGAGGGGGCATCAGCAATGTCTTCTTCTGGAGGAGGACTACAATAACCTGAATAATTAATGGGTCAACAGTATTTTTTAAGATAAAGAAATATTTTACAAATTGAAAATGAGTTAAATTAGCATGAAAAGATGCACCGCAAAATTTTACACAAGGTTATAATAAAAATATGCAAAAATAAATAAAAGTGAAACAAAAATAAAACAAAATCAAAAAAATACATATTTATTATCATATTTAGATAACTTAAAATATTGAATATCTCAAGTACTTAGTACTTTGTTGGTCTCTCTTTGGCTTTGATAACTGCAGCAAGTCTTCTAGGCACTGAGTGGACAAGATTTTTGAGAGTTTCCATAGGAATTGCCTCCCATGCTTTATCCACTCCAAATTTTAGATCCAATATGGATAGTTTTTGAGTCTTCTGGCAAATTAGACTTAATGAAATCTCAAAGATGTTCAATAGGACTTAAGTCTGGGCTTTGAGGAGGTCAATCCAAACAAATAATGTGTTTATAATCCAAATATTTCTTAATAATCTTGGCCTTGTGGATAGTGGTGTTATCTTGCATAAAGATATAATTGGCTGGAACTTGCAGATCCCTAATAAAACAACAGAGATTCCAATCAAGAATCCTTTTGTAGACAACATCATCCATCTTCCCAGTGAGTGGCTGGATCTCTTCTCTTGTATTGGCTGTAAAACAACCCAAAACATAGCACCCACATGCTTATCTTTAACAGTACCTTTTAAACAGCAGAGCTTTAGTGATTCTCCTGGTTTCCAGTAGCAATTTTTAGGTCTCTAAGATCCACTGAGAAGCACTTTGGTCTCAACAGGCCAAATAACCTAGTCCCAGAAAGATATAAGGTGATTAATATATCAACAAGCAAAGGCCAATTTTTTAACCATATTTTCTGGAGTAATAAAGGATTTTTTTCTTGCAACATGCCCAAATAACCCTTGATCATGTAGTTTTATATATACAGTAGTCTCAGAAAATTCAACTTCTAAGGAGTTTTTGTACATTTGCTTAATTTTTTTGGCTGATAAAAAGAAAAATTTTAAAACCTTTCTAATTACAAATTGATCATTTTTCTCACTGGATTTTTAGGGCAGCCTGATCTTAGAAAATTCTTCACTTAGTTAGCTTTTTGGTGCTGTATGTAAATTCCTTGGGCAGTTTCAGCACCAATATTAAGTTTGTTGCTTATTTTTCTATAATATAACCCCATATCTTTTGCTAGGATAACTTGACTAAAATTATACTCATGTATTTCTCTTGTTTTAGCTATCTTTTCTGGTCAAAAGATTCTCTAACCTCAATTTTATTATATAGGTAAGTTTGGAAAAGAGGCTATGTTTCATAAGCATTTTATGAGCTTAACACTTATATAGATCAAAAAGCTATAATAGTGTTGATTTTCAATTTTACTTTATATTTGTTTCACTTTAATTTATTTTTGCATATTTTTATTATAGCCTTGTGTAAAATTTTGCGGTGCATCTTTTCATGCTAATTTTACTCATTTTTGATTTGTAAAATCTTTCTTTATCTTAAAAAATACTGTTGACCCATTACTTATGCAGGTTACTGTAGAAACTTTAGGTTGTTCAGGTACTTCAGAAACAAAGGGAGAAGGACCAGAGAATGTGCATGGGAACAGGGTAACCAAGGGGCTTGCAGCCCCTGTAGTGAGCACCATTTTGTTGTGTTTGGCTCCTGGGGACAACATCCAGAAGGACACAGCAAGAAATCTTTATAACAAAAGATTTGAGGTTCAAAGCTAGCCTTGGGTTAGCCTTCAGGGAAAAATTAAGAGCACATACCTTAATTTTCTGGAATACAAGAAGAGGAATTCCTTTTGGCAAAAAGGAAAGGATAAAGCTTGGATAATATTAAAGCCAATGCAAATGTGGATAAACTTGTCTTTATTAGGAGAAATGATACTACTTAAATAGTAGTCAAGGGTCAATGATCACTCATTAGGTAGACAGAGTGGCAGAAGGGGTCATGTTGGGATGAGGTCATACCAGGATCAGTCAGGGCAGGTATGATATTCTGGAATGGGTGGATATTAAACCAGACCCATTTGCAGAAGGGGAGGAATTCCTGAAGTCCAAAGCAAAACCACCCAAATCTTTGCACATATCATTATTTGAAGGCCATATCAAAATAGCATTAATGATGCAATTTCCAACAGTTGTATCTAACTGCAGATTGTATGCAGGCCAAGAGATCTAGTTCAAGGATCTTTTCTGGGGTGTAATCCCTATATTTGGGTCTCAAAGAGTACTCTGTGAAGTGGACAGGACCAAAGGAAACACCTGGAGTACAGGAATCTTTGGGCAAAGGGGTAGGAGGACCATATGATATTGTACTGAATTGATAGAATGCAAAGACAAAATAAGGCAATATCTGTGTAAGCCAAAATAACATAACCTTTATTCAAAATTTGGCAATAAGTTTGGAGCGCAGGGTCCTTTGGTCTATATAGCACCCCACTTCCAAACTTAATATTTTCCATGGGGGATTCATCAGGGCATTGGGAAAGTTGGGCCCAGGGAATCTGGGTGATTGGGTTCAAAGGCAGCAAAATGGCACCTGGGCTGGGAGTTCTTTCATTGGTCAAAGATATCAAATTGGCAACTTGATTATCTTGCTCTAGGGTTGTGGTCATGGGGTCAGGCCACAATAATGTGCCTTCTTCCAGGGATGACTCTTGATTGGCTACTAGTGTAGACTTCAAGCTCATGAAGCTATTGGTTGGAATTTTGTTGCCTCCATTAGGCGCCTTGATTGCTCCTCCATTTGGTGCAATGATTCTTTTGGTTTGGCTTGCTTCACCATTTGGGCCATCATTCTTGATCTCAGCTTGTGGGGGCTTGACCCCAGGAAAACGTAGGCAGACAGTCTCTTAGTCCCCAGGCCTGGCGGCCTGCAGGGATTTGGGGTCAGGGTTCAAATTCTGTCCTTGGGCCCAGGTTTCAAGGATAAAATTATTTTCAATCCTGACACTTATGAAGTCTTTTTCAATACCCAGGCCTTTATGAAGCTGCCCTTGCCTGAATCCTCCATCATTTTTTGGAACTTTCAGAATCATTCCTGACACTAACCTTCAAACTATCAACCTACTACCATTATGGGGAAAATGGGAGAAAAATCACCTCCCAGAAAACACTCTAATCAACAGTTTACATTAGTCAAACAACAAATTAAAACAACAAATGTAACATAGTGGGAATCAAGATGATTTAAGCTCAACCAGGGAGCAGACACTCACTTTCACCACTCAGGAGCTCACTGCCAGCCCCAACTGCCAGTCTCCCACTAACACTATGCAAGTGCCTGTTGCATCTGAGCAGGCCTCCACCAGTCCAGCGTGCGCACAGGCAGCCTGCAGCCATCCCCAACTGCCAGCGCTCTGGGGCCCAGCCAGCAGTCTGTCAGCCCACCCAGTCACCCCCTAGACCCCAGCCCACCCCCAATCTAGCCAATCAGAAGCAGGTACCTGCTCCAGCCAATCTGGGGATCTGGCCAACCCCAGAGAGAAATAAATATTTCTTGCCACCCACAAAAGAGATCTTGGGCCCCGGGTCACACAAGAAAGGCCAAAACTAACTCAGCATGAGTCACCTAAAGTAAAAATAGAGCCACTGAGCAACCTGGGCACCAAATATATGTGTCATTATTTTTCTTGTTATGCCTAGGCGCCAGATTTATCCTTTTATAACTTAATTGCATTATTCATATTCAAATTATTCAGAAAGCTTAAAATACAATCAACAAATTCCAAAACTTTAATTGATCTTGGGCTTAAATGATTTTTTTAAAAAAAATAGGGCATCAATTTTAGAATTGAAAATTGCAACTTATAGTATTACTGAAAATATCTTAAGTGCTACTACAAACTACAAACCAAAAATATTTATGATGAGTTGCATGGGAGAGTAATAGCAGCCCCAAAGCTATAAATGCTATTACCCTATCTTTGGCTCATCATAAATATTCTTAGTTTGTTTCAGAAAAAAGGGGTTGTTGTTTTTGAAAGACTGATAACTCTATTTAAAATACACCCTCTAGTAAGCTGCCCTACTTCATGAACTTGCCCTAGTGCACCACTAGCATCTTCTGATATTTTTGTTTCTCTGGTATCATTACGTGATTTCAAATGATAAGTTATCTCAGAATATTCTGAGAGACTTTCAAATGTTAAAGGTGAAGTATACAACTTCCCATCTTTCATCAAATATGAAAGATCAATGCGCAAATTTTTAACTTCAAGCTCTTTCCTTATAGGCCTAACTTTTCTCTCATAAATATAAAAGAATGACTTTTGAGAAATATTTGAGCCTGATAGCGCTGATTTATATAATTCTTTTCTTTTTCCTTCTTGCTCAAAAATATTTTTAATATCATTTATATTCTTAATATAAAGCTGGTTTTCTTTCTCTTTTAATGTTTTTGATATTACACCAAAGTGACCATCAACAATGCTTTTTCCATGACATTCTAGAAAACAATTATATTTTATAGAACCTTTAATATATTTAGGTGCCTCTTTAAATAAGTAATATAAAAATTCATATGATCTAAAATGATTTCCATTATCAGTCCATACTTTTATATTTTTTATTTTTTAAATCTATCTAATTTAAGAATTTTTATAAAACACTCACCTGAATAAAGAATCATGTGATAATATTTGAGACAAAAAATCATGATATTCATATCTAATTTTATTGTTTTCCTTAAAAACTAATGCAAACCCTAATAATGAGATTGGTTTTTTGAATAAAAACAATTATTGGTCTCAATTGGACCACCTTCAACCTTTAAGTTTTCTTTATAATCTATAACTACAACACAAGACTCATCATCTAATTCATAAATATTTTTTTATAACCCCTATTTTGATGAACATAAAAGTCTTGGTGCTGATTAATAGTCTTTAAGTCATTGCCTATAGATTCTGGTAATGGTAAGTTTTTACTTTCACATTCTTCCTTCTTTTTTTCTAGTGAATTTTTTATATTACAAATATTGCACATATTGGTTTGTTTTTTTACTTTTTATTATATTTTTAGGGATTAATTTATAGTAAGTAGAAATTGAAACTGAAGTTTCATTTTTTATTTTCATATTTTCATATATATTTTTTGTTTTAAGTAGAGAGTATTTAATTTCAGTTGAGTAATTACTCATCTCTTTTTCTATATCTTTATAAATTTTTTCAGGCACTTTTTTTATAAACTGGCTTGTTTCAAAAGAATTTTCCAGCAATTTTTTAAAATTTTTTTAGTTATCTCTTTTTTTAATGAATAGTTATTATTTTTTGGCTTTTTTTATTTAAACTTACATTTTTATTTTTATTTATTTTTCTTGAGTATTCAAACTCACTTTTGGTTATATTAAACCCCATATCATTAAGCTCTTTTAAAGAGTAACTGGAAGTAACCAGAGATTGCAAGGCTGGGAGATGTTTTTGGGGAGAAGATTTCATGAGATCCTTTAAGTTTTCAATGAACTGATTGCCTTTTTGATTTTGAATAGTTGGCAGGAACTGAGCTTTCCCAAATTCAGTTTGAGTAAGGAAGTGCTTGATGAAATTATCAAGATCATCACCAGCAATAAAAAGGAATGCCTTTTTTAACATTGTAATTCTCTCTCTTTTTGTTGAAGCTCCCAAGGAAAAAAAGGGTAGCATGGCAGAAGTAAATTTAACTGAGGGCATGGTAGTATTTTGAATCTGTAATTAGGTCAGATCTCTGAAATGTGCCTTAATGTTGGAGTAGTTATGATCAGAATGTGACCTTTGAATGGGGTCTTTTGGATTAGAAGCTTTGTGGTGCTTTAGCTCTTATATACCAAGCTAAATGACACCATTCTGAAAGAAATGGTGTGATAGCTTTTATTATAGTTTGAACTTGAATTTATGTTTGCAGAATTAATTAAATACTCAGGTTTCATGCACAAGTGATACATGTGAAGCAGCTAAGCATTATTATTACATCATATCCTCTTTGTAATCAATGCAAATCAATTAAATGATGTATTCAGTTAATTGTAACTCTTCTGCATATTTTTAAAATGATAAAATATCAAAAATTCCATTTAAAGAATGCTTAATCTGAGGTTTGAAGCTCACTTGAACCTTAAAATCAATCTAAACAGTGATAAAAACACTCTAACTTTAAACTATTATAAAATCCTAAAGAATTGAGCTTTTTAAATAAAATAAAATTCGAAAATAAAGCTCTCAATCTTATCTTTAATTTCATCAAATAAAAAAATCTGTTTTATATTAAAAAAGAGTATTTATTGGCTTTGAAGTGATCTACTTTATATCATTAGATATAATCATATAATAAAATCTGGATTATACTCTTTTAAATTACTTTTGCTTTAATATTGAGTATAGTATACATATTAAAAATTTTACACCAATAGAAAGATAAGATTCTTAGCTTCATTTTGATAGTTTACAGTGTGAAAAAATATTAATTTTTCATTGAGTTATTAATGTTTTAAATATAAAATGTTGATTAGTTACTTTTTCAAAATCGAACTGTGTTATGCTGCGACTTGAGCAGCATGTGTATTAGAAAATGGCCTAATCCCTAAAATAATGACCCATATTTAAGCCCAGCAAACCAGAAAACAATTGGTCAGCCAACAGAACTTCTTCACTACCCTCATATAAGAGAAGAACAATGGTTTGGACATCATTCACCTTTCAAACTTCAAAAGTCCCAGTCTAAACTCTTGGGACTTCCCATTTCTTTCTTTCACTATCAAATTAAAAAAACTTTGCACCACGAGGTGTACTATAAATAAAGGCTAACCTCTCAATTATAAGTTGTGCTATTATTGAGATATTACCGCCTTCAATCAATATTATATAAATCACTTCTACCTAAAAAACAAGGTAAAAACTACTAAGCTTTAGTTACCCCTTCCCAAACTTGTGAAGATAAACCACTTCATTTTCACAGCTATGTTAACTGCTTACTGTCAGGAATATTCCTGACAACAACCTTTGTCAAGACAATATTTTGTGCACAATTGAGCTCAAAAGTCAAGATAAAAAATTGCAGCAGTTCCCCCTGATTGGGGAAACTGCCGCAAAACAACCAGCAGACAAAAAGAAATTTAAAAATTTAAAAAATTTAAATTCTGGGCTTTATACCCCGGCCGCCAGCTGTCTGCAGACTGTACACCAAGCCTGGCGGCTTGCCTGCGCGCGCCTGCTGCCACCTAGCCATCCACTGCCTACCTGGCTGGCAGGGGACAGCGCACCCCCACAGCAGGGCTGTCCACCACAGCCAGATGGGGAAATTTCTTAATTGGGAATCCAAACAAGGCAATTTCCCCAAGTCCAAAAATGGGGGAACTGCTGCCCAAATTTGGAATCTACCAAATTTAGAGGGGGTTGACAAGCAGCCCAGCGCTACAATTAATGCATCAACTGCAGAAGTTGGATTTGAATGCATAAAAGTGCCTGAAGATGCTCCAATTCCATGCAATGCCAAGGATAACAATTCATTTCCTGCCAAAACACTCCCATCTCAATCTCAAATGGGAATTCTAGACAACATCAAGTGTTTGGGGTTCCCTATCCAATGCTTTGTACTATTCATGCCCCACTAAGGATGATAGTATATAATAAATCTCAATCACTTGATGGTAGTTTGTGCTATCATTGAGTGAAATTACCCCTCAATAGTATCACATAAATCAATTTAAAGACTTTATCTACAAGAAGTTAAACAAGACACTAAGCTTTGTCTGCCCTTTCCCAGGATCAGGAGATGAGTCACCTAATCTTCTCAGCTGTCCTCACAGCATGCCTAGGCATTGGGGGCCACCAATCTACTCAACAGCATGGGTGTAATACCCAGAGATGGTAGGTACTACTTGCAGTATATATGGCAGGAGGTTGAAAAATTGGAACCCAGTCAAGGCAGTGATGATTGGGTATATGATCATTAACCAATGGAAGACTTTAGTGTGGATGTTGTATCTTCTGAAGCTTCTGGAAAAATAGGTTAAGACGTAGTATAGAGTGATGTACACTGCAATAGACAGCGTGGAATGCGGGGACACCAGGGGAGGCCAGGGACCAGTGTGTGAGGAGTTGAGTTGTCCTGGGTCAAAATGAGGGTCATGACCTAGCCCTTCTAGTGAGGGTCCAAAGAACTCTGATCCCTGTTGATAGCCCCCAATTCCAAGGCAAGCTGTGAGCACAGCTGTGAAGATGAGGTGGTTCATCTTCCTTGGATTGGAGGGGGTTGGCTGGGGCTTAACTATTAAAGTTGACTTAAGTTGTTTTAAAGTAATATTTCACTTTATTGAGGGTATTAATCTCAATAATAGCACAATCTATTACTGAGGGGGGGTCCCCTATTTATAGTGCTTCCTACTTGCAAAACTTTGCAAGTGGGAATGAAAGCAAGGGATTGGGGAACCCAAAAGTTTGGACAAGGTGATTGAGAATTGGGGTTTGAGAAGGTGGTCAAATTCTTGTTCCCTGACAATCTGTTGGGGGTTTGGGCATTCTTGCTTGGAGCCAATTATTTCCCCTGGAAGTGGAGTCAGGTGATGCTGAAAGCTCATGGAATTTACAAGTCTTATTTTTGTCTTGGGAGGCTTAGTCTGACTGGGGTCTGGACCCAAGCATGTGATTTGGTCCCTTGAAGCCCATTGGTCTGGGGGTGAATTGTTCTTCAATTTTGGAACCTGAATTTTTCCATCTTCTGGGGAGTCATAATATTCCACAGCATCTGAAACCTGAATTTGCCCTTCTTCTGAAGGGCAAGAATTATTCATCATTTTGCCCTTGCAAGGCAGGGACTTTTTTGATTGGCTGCATGTGGTGGGGACATCTGATTGGTTGTGAGTTAGGGCCTGGGGCCTGGGTGGGTGGCTGGTAGCCAACTGGGGACCAGGGAGCGGGTGGGTGAGCTGGGAGGTGGTGGCGGGCAAGCGGGCGGCTGGGTGGGCAAGCAGGTGGCCGGCAGGGGCCTGGCTGGCAGCTGGGAGGCAGGCAGCTGGCTGGGTGCGCAGGTGAGAGGCTGGAAGCAGGCCCACTGGCAAGTGGCTGACTGGTCCCTGGCTGGTGGGTAAGGGGCTGGCAGGGGACTAGCAGCGGGCCCACTGGTGCCAGGATGGGCAAGCGGATGGCTGGCGGGGGGCTTTCAGGTGGCTGGCTGGGCAGTGGGGGTTTGGTGGGCAAGCAGGGGGTCAACAGGAGGCCTGCTGACGGCTAGCTGGGCACAGGGAGGCTGGTGGAGGGTGCTGGTGGGTGCCTGAGTGGCTGTGGCAGGCGCCTGCTTGGATGTTAAATTGTTCTGGTGACTTTTAAATTCTGTTTTGTCCTTTGTTTGGTTTTTATTTCCCCCAATTAAAGGGGGAAAGTCCTCATTAAATTTTGCCCCCTTGACTGGAAAATCTCATTTTCTTTTCAACATTGTTCATTGTTAATAATTTGATTTATGTCAGGAATATTCCTGACAATGGGCCATTCAACAATCCATCTGGCAAGTACTACTACAAGGAGCCAGTGAAGCTTAACTTCTTTGAGCAGCACTCCTGGCCCACACTGGTATCACCTCACTCCACCCAGTCTGTAGCCATACACACCTGTATATACTACGTACTCATGTATTTTGCCGGTAATTTTGGATGGTATAACGTACACACCAAGGTCTTTCAATTGATGATGACAGTCTATCCAATTGTGACGGCGCTCACAGGTTTCCAAGTTGCCAACTTGATACCTTATTTTTCTAAAGTACTCCCCCAATTGTTGGGTCTTTACACCTACCTTGGGATTGGGGGTTCCTAACAAGATCTCCCTGTATTTGGACCTTCACCAGAAGAACTTGGAGGGATGAATTTTGAAGAGTCCACATAAATCAACTCTTCAAATGAGCCTCCTTGAACTCCACTAGTATCCCCCACGTCCACCAAGTCTTTAGCCATCTACACCTCTGTGTAATATGTTCTGTCATACTTTGATGAGAGCTTCAGGAATTATAACACACATTTCAAGGTGATCAAATGGTTAATAAAAGTATACTCTATTGTGACTGTTCTGACTGACTTCCAGTTTGCCAAATTGTTGCCCTACTTGGTACAGTAAATTCTTGTTGACCTTGGGTATTACAGGCACCAACTTCTCTAACCAGGAAACATAAGGTTCCCCTGTTAAGGTTAAGTGGCAAGCCACACTGTTCAAGGAAAATCTATGGAAATACACTAGACATATCACCAGTTGCTTTCAGGAGTAGCAGAACAAATTGAGAGGAGGGTGCAAGGATTTGAGAACCTCTTGAGGTGTAACAGAAGATGGGGGTCAAAATCAAAGTCAAAAAATTATTAAAAGTGGAAAATAAGAATAATAGTTGGAAGGGGATGAAATATAAAGAGCAGGCCAAGGGAAAGCCAAGAAGTCTTCTTCTAACTGGAATACAGCAGTAGCAAAATTTTCAAACACTGGGGCCAGGAGGCCCAAATGTTCAAGCATTTTAAAGCAAATTCCTTTATTTTTCAATGTGAGTAAATTATCTAGAAACAAGTTTCTAGAGAGGCATAAAGAAGTTTTAAGGAAGTTCAGGATGTAAGAGGTGAGGCTTCTGCAACATCTGATTGTTTGGATCAGATTTTTTTAACAGTTGGAGGACATACATTGGAATTTGGCTTTTGATGTCATAATATAAAAAATTTGGCAACCAGCTTTTTGAGTGCTACCATATCCAAGTGATGTATAGCACATAACTTTATTATCATAATTAATTAGGTAAAAGCAGGGCAGGTCCAGATTTTCAAGGGCTATCTGTGAGACTACAGCTTTGACCCCTTTTTTTGTCAATAACAATATTTAAATTGTTCAATATTTTCAAGGGTTTGGCTGAGGGTCTACATTGGTTTTTGTCTTATGAGGTTGCAATATACTTTCCATTTGGAATTCTACCATAACATCACCCCAGAAGTCCTCCAACACCTTGCAGTGTTCACCCTGGCTACTTTCTGGGATTGTTTCTCATTGGACTAAATGCATTCTTTCCATACCTATCCCCCACCTTGTCCTACTGAACATTTATTCAGGCCTCCATTTCAGTTGTTCACTGGATGCCATTCTGGTGATTTTTGATGACTGTATATCAGTCCCTCTTTCACCCATGAGGTGAAACATGATTATGTCTCTCCTTGCCTCTATTGGCCATCAGGCTTACTACTGGATGTAAAGTAGTCTGGCTATTCATGCACTATTTTCCCTCTCTTGCACATATATTTATTTTCAGGATTAAATCACAGTATAAATTGAATATCTTCTTAGACACAATAAAGATAATTATACCTTCATCTACTCTTGCACTTAGTGTTATCTTCTTTATTTTAAGAGCATAAGCACCACACCAGAAAGTTACAAGACTCTACTCTTATGTTGCCAATCCACTACCAAAGATAACAGAACAATCTCCCTACTGTACTAACATTCTAGAGTTAGTGCCCTAGGCCCAATCAAAGCGCTATATACTGCCTCCTGCTATTGCAGCTCAGTACCGGTAGATTTCCTAGCTCCTTAGATAGGAGTTCCCCACAGGACTAAGTTCCTTCCTCACATCACCCTTGAGCACCACAGTTTGTATCACCAGGGTGGGTGTCAGGATACCAAGAGTACTGTGGAGCTCCAGTAGGTGAAGGAGGAGTCAAAGCAGGTACTGGCATGGCCCACCAGATGATGGGAACTAACTTTACCAGGTAGGAAAGGGCCTTCTCAGCCACAGCCCAAGGCCTGGCTGCTGGCAAGGCGGAGTCAATCAATCCTGTGAACGCCAGATAAAGCACTCCCAGGAATCAACTACTCTGACTAGTGGCATCAGAAGTGGGTGAGGTTGAGATGGTTGGTTGGTTTGGGTGTTGGGGTGGTTTCATGGGGACCAGGTAGGCAGCATAATTGTTGTACTTCCTGTTGAAGATCAAAGGTTAAATAGTGATTGCTTTGCCATCATGGACAATTTGGTAGGGTTCCTTGGGGGCGTTTGGGCAGGTGTACCACTGCAAGTCTTCCAAGGTCCAGGGTTTGTGATCAGGATTTGAGGGATACTCAGTGAAATGAACAGGGCTAAATGGAGTGTTGGGTGGACAGTAGTAGTCAAAGGCTTTGGTTTTGTCAACTGGAGTCTGGCTATCTATCCCAGGGGATGAGTGCTGACGCTTGGGTGTATGCAGATGGAAGAGTATCAAAAATAAGTATGGAAACAGATTGATGAACCAAAGGTTCATAACAACTTTATTTGATAAGGATGACAATACAGAACTTTTCCAGGTGCTTCTGATTTATATACTTACTCACATGCAAGTGCCTCTGGGCATTCTTCTAGTGCTATCTGTGTGGCAAGGCTTGACCTCTCAGGCTCTGCTGTTTGGTTGGCTGCTTCATGGTCATTTTTGGGGTTTTGGGAACAGTTGTTTGGCTTTTTGGTAGTCCATCTTGGCTTGGCTGGTCATTGGTTCTGGCAGGTTAGGCTTCTGGGGTTATGGGGTTATGGGGGTTTTCTCAATTTGATCACCTTTTTTGGACTGGTTTGATAGGCTTTCTTGAGCCCAAGGAACTTGATTAAAAGGGGTTCCCAATTGTGAACCCCAAATTACTTAATGGAGGATGGGCTTGAACTGGGTTTACTGGGCAGCTAATATTAGCCTGCCCAGGCCCAGCCAAACCCACCAAGGCTTGGGAATAGCTTTTGGGGCCCAGAAAGGTCCCTGCAGCTACTACCAGAGTGGGAATGGTTCCAGCACCTGGATTTGCTTTGAAAAGCAAAGATCCAGGTGCGGGCAAATCTCCTCCACCTGCTAGCCCTGCCTGGTGGCTAGGAGCGGGTTCAATTCCCGCCTGGGGCTTCAAAATTGTTACTTTCATAACAGTGAGAGCCAAACTTAGTTAGTTTAGCCCCTGTTTTAAATGTTGAAGCTTAGAGTTCTGAATTCTACAACAGTTAGTCAAAGTTCTTAGATCTCATCACTATAACTCTTGGTTGGTATAGTTGCAGCTTTTAAAAGGACAGAAGAAATAAAGGTTATTGGACCAAACTGATTACTTTATTTGATAGTGATAAATTATATAGTATAAGGCAGTGGAATTGCCACTAGGGGAAAAAGGCACCAGAAAAAGGACTTGCCAAAAGGAAGAGAGGGAAGTGGCATACTAAAAATGCATGTGCACAAAAACAACCAGCTTCACATACCTTCTCAAATGGGGGCAAGTGGCACTAGTTGCATCATTTCTATTATTATTTTTGAATTGAAGCCTGTACTTTATGCACCATTATAACTCAAATCAACTGACCTTTTTATAGGTGTTTTAAACGGGTTTATGTGTATAAAATATTAAACAAAATAGGACAATGAAATAATTGTACAAGCATTTTATTGTCAGTATAATAGACGGATATCTTATTGTTATTAATTCACAAGAGATCTGTGACAGCCCCCCTCTCTCACAGCAGTATAAAACAGGCAGTGGCACTGAACCAAGATGGCTTCCTATTCCCTCTTCAGGCCCCTATAAGTTCCCAGAGAAAAATATAAGAATGAAGAAAGATAGCTTTCACATTGTTGACATAATTAAATAAAACTTAACATATGCACTTTGGGCATCTTTTTGCAACAGAAATTCACAGCTTTTGCATCAACATTTACCTATTGCCTATATTGTTATGAGAATATAACCAACTTATATCCCTATATCAATAACTGCTACTAGTACACCCATCCCATCTGTCAGTTACCTCCTCTCACTTCCCAGAATAAGACTTCTTCCATCCCCATCACTTGGATCTCCTAAAGCCAGGTGCCTTCCAAGCTTCCTCTGGTATTAGGCATTCATCCAGCATTAAGGAGATACCAGAAGTCCCCTCCTCCTCCATGGACATGTCCATAGAAGACTACAGTAAGATTAGATTTGTTTGCTTTAATATGTTGGGGTTAGCTGATCAAGTTACCCCCATACAGATGTATGGTGACATTGGGCCACTGCAGTCAACTACCTAGTGAAAGTTGCACCAATAGTGTACATGGCCTTCCAGGCCCAATCTTCCCTCTTGTCACAAAAGTAGCTGGATCATGGTATAGGCTGTGACAAGAACTTAGCTATTAGGGGCTGACAGCAAAAATAAAATAAATAGGTAGCCTAAGAATTGGAATTCCCTTAAGGTTTTAAAATGAGTTGGAGCAAGTCAATTTTAAAGCAAACCTCAAATTGGCAGCTGGTAAAAACTATCCTTAGAAGCAGTAGGGTAGCTTGTTGACTGAGTATTATGGGTGTCTATTAGATTACATTTGCAGAAACCAGTGTAGATACAGAGGTTGCTGTTGCTACATCTCTTATCTTTAATCCTGTGAGAGAGGGGGGCTAAACTAACTAAGTTTGGCTCCCATCCTGGAGGGAGGATCCACCAGGACACCATCCAGTACAGGAAGGACATGGCGCTTGAAGGGGTGTCCATAGCGAGGACGCGGCAGACACCCAGGGAAAGTAGGAGTCCAACCCCATCAAAACCATTCCGCTAAGCAACCAGGATGCACGCTTGGGAGTGAGCTCTGGGGTTCCCAAGCCTTCCTCTGAGACCAGGACAGGCGGGTCCTCTGAGGGAAGGAGTGTAGGGTGGCCCAGACTGGGGGGGGGGGGTAGCGGAGGCTGTCTTGGCGGTAGAGAACTCTAGGTCTTTGCAGGTCAGGCTCCTCACCACATTCTCACTAGTGGTGTATATACCCTGAGTGTGTGCAGGGATATCTTCAAACATATTCAAGAACTGATTGGGGTTGGTGCCAACACAGAGGAAAGAATCGGAAATACAATCCCAAAGATCTGGAGAGGTAGACCAAATCATTATCAGAGCTGGCGCCAAGGTAAAAATTGCAAATTAGACTAGAGGAACCAGAATTTTTTGGGTCTGAGAGTGGAGACCAACAAAAAGCAGATATTTCTTGGTGTTTTGGGTCTATAACTCAGAGCAGAGGGCTCAAGGGTGAGCAGAAGGTCTCTTAAACTTAGCAGGAGAACAAATTTAACAGCTGCAGACCAAATTGGTACAAAAGCGTATATGAAAGCTTTAGAAGATGTATCCAAAGTCCAATTGTAAGTGAAAGCAAACCGTGAATGAAATCAAACTTAAAATAGGTAATTATACTAATTTCACTACTAATTTTAAAAATTGAAGTGTTTCCTTGAAAGCGAAAGCAATAAGCTTTAACTTTGATGTTAACAACGTCTTTAAAGACTTTGAAGAGAGGCAATAAAGCCCAAAGGAAAGGGAAATAGGTAAGGATAAAGAAAACCAATACTAGCACTTTAGATGATCAAAAAGGAGCCAAGTAAGGGACCCAGGATAACCAAATTTCTAAGTGAAAAAGAAGGTTCAAACTTTAATTGTAAGAATGAGCAAGCAGGGGACCAAAAGTCCCCTGTCTTGCTTTAAGAGACAGGCTTCAAATTTGAAAGGTCACCTAACCCAGGAAATGGGTCTGATTGGGCAGAAGAGAAATTTTGTACGGGCTTATCCATTGAGTTGGAGGGGTTTGCAATAATTTCCGGCTTCAACTCTGATTGGCTGGCATTACTGGAGTGATTTAAATTGGCATTCAATCCAGTTGGATTGGAATTTGATGGTTTAGCTGTAGCGCGACTTGGTTGTTTGGACTTGATTAATTTTAAATGTGGTCGAGCTCAAGCCAGAAGATAGTCCAAATTAATTAGGGATTCCTCCCAAGTGGGGACAGAATCCAAAGCGCCATTATTTACCACTTGAGAAGGGTATGCCAACACGAATCTCTCATCAATTGTGTGGGCTAAATCTTCAAGGGAATTGAGGGGCTTGGCCGGTTTCTGAGCAGATTTTTTTGTGCGGCGCGGGAAGATTGTCCTATCCAGGGTTAAAGGGGGAAGTGACTTTACAAGTCCACCGGCCAGCTTAATGCACAAAACTAATCAATTCCCTGATAATTGTTTGGTGGCCTTTTCTGGAGGTTGGATGTGAAATCTTCAGTATGATAGAAATCACTGTGATTTAAGCCTGGCTATACTGCTGATATCACAGAGAAGTATTATGAAAAATCTCGAAGGCTATGGAGTTTTTGAGGATTTTTTTTGCTTTTCTTATATATTAAAATTTTATATGTATATATAAAGCTTAAGTTTAATTTACATTTTAAAGTATTAATAATAGGGTTTATGATAATGTATTTGTTATGTATACTGAAAATAAAGGGTTTGCAGATAAATATGCATAATTGAAATGTGCACCAAAAAATCATAATTAACTGGATATATTATAATAGATCAATACAAATTTAATATTTAATAAGTAGTGGCATTGGGATCACTTAAAGGATGAACTACATATAAGGAATAACTAACATTAATCTATGCAGTGTAGTGATAGGCTCCAAGTAGATCAGTTAGGTTAGATATGGGATTGTCAGATTGGGTATACTATCAATAAGTTTCTTTTGTTGCTTTCTAGTCTAAATTAAAAGTAAAATAAAGCTAACAAGTTATAAGGCATATAAAAAGGGATTAAAATTATGTGTAGAGGATGGAAATTAAAGATATACATAATATGATAGAATGCAAAAACATACCGTTAATATAATTCTTAGCACTACTTATGTAGGCTGCTTGATTCTACTGGGCAGCGTTTCAACTTCAAAGTCAAACAAAAAGGGGTTTGGGTTTGAATCATGTAAGTTGGAGTCAATGCCCGTATATTTCCCATGCTTCTGCTACTTTAATTATCTGAACTTATTCTATAGTTTTTAGGAAATGTGGCCTTGTCGTTAAAAAGGATTCCAAGTCAATTTAACCAGGTCTCCCTTCCTTGAAGTATGATGGCGAGTATTTTATAAAAAAGAAATGTTTTTGTAACATAATGCTTTTTAATATCCTGGCTTGAGACCATTATAAATCTTCATTGATTAAAATATGCCGCTTGCTCAAAAGAATATCATTATCAAAGTCATTAAGTGTAGTTATCAAAACTAGGGATGTCCAATAACCAAAATGGCTGGAAGTGTTACATGAGCATCAAAGTGACCCTTAAAAGTAGTATTAAGTAAAAAAGCAAACAAACTCCCTAAACCAGGAAAAGGGTTATTTAGAACCCACGGCGAGGTATCACTTCAAGGTTAAATTATGGCTCAGTTGACGTTGGTTGACAAACAACAAAAAAGCAATTTTGCTTCAAAAAGTGAGAACCAGGAAAATATATTTAAATACAGTTTGAATCTTTAGCTTTCCGAAGTTTTTCTAAAACTTCAAACTAAAATTTTCTCTTGGGTGCCAAGTTGATCTACTCAATAAGCCAAGGTACCCGTAACTTTATGCCTCCTACTTAAATCCAATGAGTGCATGTTAAGAAAAGACTTTCGAGAGACATAACAAAGTAGATATATGAAAAACTTGATAAGTCGTAGACAATTTATAAATTTATACTAAAACTTATCCAAAGCGTCAATACTACTCTTATCAACCTTTTCTTAGAGACTTGATTATATTTTTTATCCTGGCTCGCTGAACTGAAGCCGGATAGACCCGCGTTGGCTCAATAGTCCAGATTTGATTAGGTGGGACGGGGATAGGCATATGAGTAGAAGTTGCAGTTGGAGTCGCAATAATCGCATGGAAAAGAGATTCCGATAAAGAAATAACAAAAACCCCACAATCATTACCGTTCTTCTGCTGTGGGGTTGGCATTACGCGAAGAGTTGAAGGAGGTAAACCAAGAAAGTGGATGAAGCATTCTGCTGTATTTTTAGCATGGTGATAATTCGAGTTATTGTAGGAGTCATAATAGAAAAAGCTGGAATTCGGTCTGGAATAAACCAAAAGAGACCAGTGATTACCACCTGCAGTATGTGATAAATGATCATTTACAGGTAAAAATACATAGTTAGCATCATAAAGTGCATTAGGCAAAACCCCTTGTAAACTAGCAGGGTATGTTGATTGGCGAAGGAGGTGAATCATGGAAGGTTCTAGCAGCAGAATGCCATGGAGTCCCGTGTTTGAAGGGCTTTGCTCCAAGTATGTATAAAAGAATGTAATCACGGCATCAGTAAGCCAGTTCCCTTCATTTACGCTTTCAATATCGGACTTTCTCAGAACTGAATCATAATACGAGACTTGAATGGGATCTTTAGATTGAATTGGAGAAGACATTTTGAAAAGCTTTTTAAGGTTCATACAATGAAAGGCTCAGAAAACTCATATTATAAACCAGATTACGGGTGGACTTGATTGTACTTCCGAAATAACTGCAAGCTCCTTGAAAGTCACCACCTTCACTTAAGTAAGTTGTAAATTATAACCAAAAAATTTAAATTCTATTCTTATAACATTGTTTAAATCAAATGTGGCTTTTGCTATAATAAACCAGTTAGACTCTCGAGTGAAGTCCAAACTGTGAATCAGTTGATGATTCTGTTCGCCTCTTGAAGCCGTCATGCTTAAACAGATCTTCTCTTCGATATATAAGCATCTCATTGGATGGGACTCAGGCGTGGCTCTGGTTATAATGAATACTTCATAAACAGATTTCAAATCATTTTGGAAATGGGAAACTACGCAATAAATTTAAGGACGTTGCCAAAGTATTTTAAATTAGATTGGTTTATTCTTCCATATAAAATATTTTAACTTAAGATTTAAGCGATATACTAAGCCGCAATTCAATGATATCGAATTAGAAATCACTAATGCAAGCAAGTGCCAAGCTTTCTGGAAATGCTTGGCAGCATCATCAGATTTAGGTGATTAGACAAATAAATAAACCAATTAAGACCTTGGCGAATGGTTTAAAGTAACTAATAACATCTTGGACTAGCTATTCTGAACATAAACATCCTCTACCAAGAGCTTTGCCCGACTAGTTCTAAAAATAGATCGTTCCTGGTTTTTTCGTTCCTTGGAGTAGGGACGGGCGCCAAGATTGACACAATTTGTGTTGTAACCAAGCTTCACCCAGTACAATCTGTCTTGTGACTTTAGCTGTTGGGCACAACACAAAACAAGATAGGATTGTGCTTTGTCACATCAAAATACATGCAGATTTGTTTTGTGACTTTAGGAGCAGGTCACAATTGTAACTGCTACATTTTGTGACCTGCTTTAAAGTCACAAAACAAATATACAGTAGTTTAAAAGCTATGGCGACAAGCAGAAACAATTCAGATTTAAATGAAATTAATTTTAAACGAATTTATACTGATTTACAATAGATTTGGATTCATTTCAATTTCGTTTAAATCTGAGTTCATTTCGTTTAAATCTGAATTGTTTTCGCTTGTCACCATAGCTTTTAAAACTACTGTACATGAACTACAATGTGACTAAGCACAATCCTATCTTGTTTTGTTTTATGTTGTGTCCAATCATAAGTAGTAAATTATTCCTTTCAATTGAAATAGATATGTATCAATTTATTTAGTTAGTATTTTACTAATATTTACTAAAACAAACTGAGGTTCAATCAAAACTATCATTGTGAGATAATGTCAGATAAAGCTTGTAATAATATGTAGTTAAAAATAGAATCCAACAACTAAAACTGCTCTAATAATACATCATGTTCCTTGCATAAAATGAAATCATCCTTGGAAGCTGCCTTCCTTTTTATATTTTGTGACTTACACAATGGAGTGAGGCACAAATTGTATCCTACTCCAAAAGTTGTGGCACAAATACACAGAGATTGTTTTGTGACCTAATCTAAAATCACCTTAAACCCTGTTTTGTGACTATGTGATCACTCAATTGCTGTGACCATCCCAACCCCAGATTTAAACCTTTGGCTCAAATGTTTGCTGAATAATTAAATTATAAATCCACATCACAGTAGGTACCTTGCCCAGCCAAGGATTAAGGGGAAATATTCAATGTATTTAATGTTTACTATTAGAAATCATAGGTAGTTCCCCATCCAAGGATAGATATAAGTTGAATTTAATGCCGCAACATCTACAATTACTCCCTCTCAGGAAGTAATCTCCCAATAATTGATTCAACTATCAAATAATTTGTGGCACTCCTGCCACACCCCCATGTTTTACAGGACCAACATTTCAAATCCTACAGGGACACTACTTGGACAAGACTCATGACTGTCATGACATACATGAACAGTATATGGCTTATCATTATACTATTTAACATTCTATCTTCATATCAAATAAAGTACATTTCTCTTTGTAATTTTCCTTTTATCTTATATAATTTCAAGAAGTGTATGCTCAACACTAATGTCACTTTAAAAAAATCATCTTTATTAATCAATTTTCATATGAGGTTTCTTTGTATAATCATTTCAAGTATAAATTCAGCTATACAACAAAGCCACTTTGAAAAATGAACTGTGATTTATACTTCCTATTATTGATGATTTCTGCTATTTGTATGATATATGTACATGATGCACTCATTGTCTATATGCAACATCTGGGTCATTATTTATCAGGTTAAGCCAAGGTTCCAGTTTGAGTATTTTAAAGCATGTTATCAGGAAATCATTCTTGAGCGCACAGCCCATCAGAATTGGGGATATTTCAGGCTGCAGGCCAGGCAGCTAAGGCTCATTTTAGGACAAATATTGCCCTATCTAGGACCAGGGACCAGAGGAAGGAGTTATAGTGTCAATTACCCCTGAGATGACAATGTAAACTGTTATAAATAACTGGTTGGTATTGTCCAGGAGAAGATCAGTGGCAGATGTGTTACAATAGAACAGCAAATGAAAGAGATAATACACCCTTGAAAGACAAGAAAACAGATAAGAGCTACATCCAAACCCTTGATAAAGTTGGACAGTTTAAATGTTGCTATTGACAAAAAGGGTCAAAGCTGAGATTACTCAAATAGCCATTGAAAATATGGATCTGCCCTGCTTTGTGCCAATGAATTATGATAATAAAAGTACAAAATATTCACTAATTGAGACATGTAGTGCCTGGTCCACTGGTTGCTAGGATTTTTCAAAATATTATGTCATTGAGTTAAATTTCAAGGTGGGTTCTCCAGCTGCCAAAAATATTCTCATCAGCCAATCAAATTCCACAAAGATCTCACTTTCCTCATCCTAAACTCCCTTAAAACTTTTTCATCCAGCTCTAGAAACTTGTTTCTAGATAGCTTAATTATCATCAAATAAATTAAATTTTCAGGAAATGTGTCAGGGATTTACTCATGAGAGAGTTTTCACCTAACAAGTGTAAGAATGACCCAAGATTAAAATTCACCAAAGATGCCACAACATGGAGTCCAATTATTATCATGCTGATAGCTTGGCCCCAGTTTTTTCCTAGAGAAGGAGTGAGTTGTTAGATTATTAATATATATATAAGTGAGCCTGTCTGTCTGGATGTAATTTTACCTCAAAAGGACTCCAGGTGTAAGGGATTTAGCTGTATTTATTTTTCTTTAAATTAAATTTAAAAGTTGATCATCAATCCAAAATATCAATTTGTCTCATCCTTACATGTAATCTCTTACATACATCTTTGAAAGTACAAATGTTGAATTTGGTGGAGTGTGGCCCAAATTATGTTGAACTGAGAATATAGGTCACTCAAACTTTAATAAATTTGTATTTATTTACTTGATTTTAAAAAATATCTGATCCCATAGACCATATCAAAGAGGTTTATATTTATAGATTACCCAACTCTAGAATGGGTGGTTTAAAATCAGAAGGGATTTAGCAATTGTTTAAAATCCTTTTATATGATTGGATTTTTAAAATCTGCTGAGGATTAAATTGACCAATGAAAAGAGACCTTGATCAGTCTTAAAAATATTGAATTTAAAAAATACATATATTGCAGCCAAGTTTCCCTCCTTGCCTGCCAACATATCTTACAATATACAGGGGGTGCTCAATGAGCCGCCCCTTGATGTATCTAATGGCATGAACCAATCTGATGGCAATATCAAATTGCGGGCACTTTCTCCTAATTAGGAGCACTGCCAATTTGACTTGCTGATCCCTGCACAAGTCATTCCTTGGCTTCAAACCTTACATGGAACACACCACTATGCCACCCCCTGTGGCCTTGTGGCTTTCCCCATATAATATATTAATTGCAATATATTATATGGGGAGTACAAGGCTGAGGGGGGGGTGACGCATATTGTAGGTTTGAAGCCAAGGAGTAACATTGCGAAATCAACAAGGTGGCAGTGCTCGAGGAGAAGTGCGCAATTTGATATTTGCCATGCAGATTGGTTCATGCCATTAAGATATGACGGCTACGTGTATTATAGGAAATGTTGGCAGGCAGGAGAAGCAATATGTATTTTTTAAATTCAATATTTTTAGACTGATCAAGGTCTCTTTCATTGGTCAATTAATCCTCAGCAGACTAAAAGTCAATCATATAAAGGATTTTAAACAATTGCTAAATC